>CAXKVI010000001.1:148517348-148819476 GCA_964058755.1 Campiglossa producta
CAATTCCAATAACTTCTCAATTCCATTTATATTTACTTAATTTATTCAAATTTATTTATTACAAAAGTTGTCAACAAAATCTGACAAAAAATTACGAATGTCAGTTCGTAAACAAACGCAGGGTTGATCAAAAATTGAATGTTGAGTTGATCAAAAGTCGACTGGCTACCAACTTTGTTGCATGCAATTTTGCAAGACCCGTTTACACCATTCAATTTTCAGAAATTGAATGAAAAATCGATCAATGTAAACGCCGCTTATGTAACCACAACGCTCTTCAATTCAATATCCCCCGATCATACAGATTCAATTAAATATAAAATTTACTTCTCACCAAGAAAATAACTGTTACTTGTTTACAACCATCATCATCATCATTTATTGGCGCTTAACCGCCTAAGCGATTTTGGCCGTCGCCTATCAAAGCACGCCAGTCATTCCTTTTTAGCGATAACTGACGCCAATTGGAAACCCCAAGGGAGTTCAAGTCATCCTCCACCTGTTGTTTCCATCTCAGTCGAGGCCTCCCCCTTCCTCTGCTGCCGAATTCGGGTGACGATTGGAAAACCTTCTGGGCTGGAGCTTCTTTGTCCATTCGCATGACGTGACCCAGCCAGCGGAGCCTTTGGGCTTTAATTCGCTGGACTATGGTCAGATCTGCGTAAAGCTCGTACAGCTCATCGTTAAATCTCTTTCGATACTCGCCGTCGGCATCACGGGAAGGACCATAAATCTTCCGGAGAACTTTTCTCTCAAATACTCCAAGGGCCATCTCATCTTCTCTTGACATTGTCCATGAGTCTGAGCCATACATCAGGACAGGTATGATGAGAGACTTATAGAGCGCGATCTTTGTTCTTCGAGAGAGGACTTTACTTCTCAATTGCCTACTCAGTCCAAAGTAGCACTTGTTCGCAAGAGTGATTCTCCGTTGGATTTCTAGACTGATATTATTTTCGGTGTTAATGCTGGTTCCCAAATAGACGAAGTCCCTCACAGTTTCAAATTTGTAACTATCAACAGTGACGTGGCTGCCAAGGCGCAGGTGCGCCGAATCTTTCTTTGATGACAGCAAATACTTCGTCTTGTCCTCGTTGACCGCAAGACCCACTTTTTTCGCTTCTTTATCCAGTCCAGAGAAGGCAGCGCTTACGGCGCGGTTGTTAAGGCCAATGATATCAATATCATCGGCATACGCCAGCAATTGCACGCTCTTGTAAAAGATTGTACCATTGCGGTTTAGCTCTGCTGCTCGAATTATCTTCTCCAGCATCAGGTTGAAGAAATCGCACGAAAGGGAGTCGCCCTGTCTGAAGCCTCGTTTGGTTTCAAATGGCTCAGAGAGGTCCTTCCCGACTCTGACGGAGCTGTTAGTATTGCTCAACGTCATTTGGCAAAGCCGTATAAGCTTTGCAGGGAAGTCAAATTCAGACATGGCGGCATACAGGCAACTCCTTTTTGCGCTGTCAAAAGCGGCTTTGAAATCGACAAAGAGATGGTGTGTGTCGATTCGTTTATCATGGGTCTTCTCCAGGATTTGGCGTATCGTGAAAATCTGGTCGATGGTAGACTTACCAGGTCTAAAGCCACACTGATAAGGTCCAATCAGCTTGTCTACGATGGGCTTCAGTCTTTCACACAATACGCTAGAAAGAACCTTATACGCGATATTAAGAAGGCTGATTCCGCGGTAGTTGGTGCGGTTAGCGGGATCGCCTTTCTTGTGGATTGGGCAGAGCACACTTAAATTCCAATCTGGAGGCATGCACTCGTCTGACCATATTCTGCATAAGAGCTGATGCATGCTTTTTACCAGCTCTTCGCCTCCGTGTTTGAACAGCTCGGCGGGCAGTCCGTCTTTTCCAGGCGCTTTGTTGTTTTTCAGCCGGGATATAGCTATCCTCACTTCATCATAGTCAGGTGGTGGGACGACTTTTCCATCGTCAGGGATTGGGGTATCGGGTTCGACGTCTCCCTCGCAATTTAGCAGTGAGGAGAAGTGCTCCCTCCATAATTTAAGTACACTCTGTACGTCGGTTACCAGGTCGCCATTATTGTCCTTACAGGAACTTGCCCCGGTCTTAAAACCTTCCGTCATCCGCCGGATCTTTTCATAGAATTTTCGGGCATCATTCCTGTCAGCCAGCATCTCAAGCTCCTCACACTCACGCCTTTCGGCCTCACGTTTCTTTTTTCTGAAAAGGCGTCTCTCTTCCTTCTTTGCCTCACGATAGCGTTGCCATACACTGCGGGTTGCGCCCGTTCGCAACGTCTCCCTGTAGGCAGCGTCCTTTTTGTCCGAGGCAGTGCTGCATTCCTCATCGTACCAGTTGTTTTTGCGGGCTCGCTGGAACCCTATAGTGGCCTCAGCGGCGGTACGTAATGAGTGAGAGATATGCTTCCATTGCTCGGTTGCATCGTTAGGTCGAGGATTGCTCTCCGATAGCAGGTGTGAGAGTCGAGTGGAGAAATTGTCAGCTGTCTGTGTCGTGCGCAGCTTCTCGACGTCAAACTTTCCTTCCGTTACTGTGCGCACCTTCTTTGCTACACAGAGGCGTGTGCGTATCTTGGCTTGACCGCTCTGTCAAAATTTACGATATTCAACTAATTGGCACACGGTCTTTAAAATGAATCACGAATTCATAATGAATTAACTATTTTTATTTTTTTTTTAATGTAGTTTTATTTATTTCGTTTTGAGCCTTCAAACGTTCATTTTAATAAAAAAAAACACTTAAAACCGGGTCTTTCTATACCGTCTCCTGTTACTATTATAAATTGTAAAAAAATTAATTTTATTTTGCTCTTTACATTCTTACATTTGCTCAATGATGTTACAATTTTTTATATTTATGTATACATATATAATATAGCCCTTTCAGCGAGCCTAGTACTCTAAAAACCCTTATTTATCCCACCGTTTGCCGAACTGGTTTGAAAAGTGCAAAAATACCAAATTTTAGTATAAAAATACCCAATTTTCGCTTCTTCGGGTGTGGCATCATAGAAAAATGTTATAAAAAATGTGGATTCTGACAGCACTCTCAGAGAGAGCAAAAGTCGCTCATCAATTGATCCATGACGCTGTTCAGCTGAGTTTAAAATCATTGTGTATCAGTACAAGTGTGGAATCTTCTGCATAGACGTCAAATTTTCAAAGTGAGTTTAACACCTGATGATCAGAGTTGCTTTTTTGGAAAATAGTATCATTTAGCGCCGAGTTGCATTCGATTGCGTAAAAAAATTAGTAGTAAATAAAGGGGTAATAGTTCTCTAAATTTATAAAATAAGGTGAAAAATAATGGTTGAAAACTTCTTAAGTCTGGTTTTCATTAGGCCAAATTTTGATAATTTCTATCGACTTTATCGAAATAAGCGGTAATTGTCTACTTTAGCTGTCAACTGCTAATAAATTAGCTAATTAAAGGGGCTCGAAAGACGGGGTTTGCCCTCAGGATCACGAATCCGGTAGTGATTTTTTTAATTTTTGGTTTCAGTGAAAAGCCTTCAGCGGCGCTTATAAAAAACTAACCTGGGGTACACCATCCCAAGTCCGGGGTGTTGCCTGAACCGTGCCACGATACGCACTTTTTTTGGACTTTTTAGGCGCAGTCTAATGTAAATACAAAACCCACATGAAAACTTGAAACTTGGATTGTAAATATCTCCTCAGAGAAGCAAAATATTAAAAAAGCGCTTCCGGATTCGTGATCCTGAGACCAAACTCCGTCTTTTGAGCCCCTCCCATAATTTTAGCTAATTTATTAGCAGTTGACAGCGAAAGTAGACAATTACCAAATAAGCAACCGAATCTCCATAAAGTCGATGAAATTTGCCACCTTTTGACCTAATGAGGTTGGCTTTCATAAGAGAGTTGTAATTTTTAAAGTTTATTTTACCTTTTGAACTTGTAGCACTATTTTCAGAATTTGTTTGCTACTTCTTAGAATTAGTAAAGATTTAAAAACGTACTGCAAAAGGCAACAAAAAAATGAAAATTGCTAACAACATTTCACGACAGGCCAATTGCATTATGCTGGCGAAATTCTACAGTTTTGATGTTGGCACCTGGCTTAATAAATTAAAAACAATCTATCTAAAAAAATTGTGTTCTCATTTTCTGGTTTCTTATTTCGAAGTTCGAACATTAAAATTTTTCCTGTAAATTAAATAAAATTTAATCGTTTTAAGTTTTGTATTTCCTTTTTGGGGTGCGATTTAGTTTAGACTCGCACGAATTTTGGCCTGTTTTTGGTATGGAACGAAAGAGGGAGTTCTCCAGATCACAAATATATAGGTCTTAGAGTCAGGCGGTTTATAGTTCTCCGGTAAAACGTTGTTAAAGTTAGTAAATTTTGCACGCTTTTTTTGTATGTATATATATGTATGTACTGTTTTTGACATTGAAAGAGTGTTGCCACATCCAAAAAATTTTAATAAAAAATAATAAGGCTTACAATACTTTTCATGCGCACCAATTAAGTATTTGAATAGGGTTTGCAAGCCTCACCTATACTAAAATAAATGGGTGTACTACGCAGAAGGACTCACCGTGGCGGTAGCCACGGTTAGAGCACACGTCCGGACTCCGCCAAATGGGTTTACTACGCAGAAGTACTCACTGCGGCGGTAGCCGCAGTTGGTGCACCCGTCCGGACATGGGATGGCGTAGCCCAGGGTTATTTTAAATAAGCGCGGCCGAAGGCCGTCTACGCGGAAAGGTGTTGAACCGTGAAAATTTTGCATTTTCTTTTTTGGGTGAAGTATTCTTAAAAAAATATGTTTTTATTTTTTGTTTAAGTGTGGCAACATCCTTCTTTGACAACAAATTTGTTGTGAAATATCTGTGTATAGCTGTGCGATGGTGAAAATTTATAATTTTGTGAAAATAGATGAATATTTATACATATTAATATTATTTTCTGTTAATCATATGCAATTCATAAGTGTTATGGTACCATTATGCGGAAAAATGCGTGAAATTTAAAAAATTGTGCGTTAGTTACCTATAGTGCCATGCAAAATTTGCAAAACTTCAACAACCGTTATCTCAGTAAATATAACGCTCCTTACGCTAAGATTATAGTATTTGTGTTCAGAAAAAGCTCTTCTATCCTCCTGAAAAAAACCGTTTTTTTCTAGCTGTGCGAGTCTATACTAAAATTTCCCCCTTTTTTGCAAAATATAATAAAAGTGTAAGCCTAAAGATTCGCTTAAAAATTTCCTTACAAATTGGAATGAAAAAGTTGTGCAAAACAGCAACACTTGTTTCCAAACAAGAACCCTGTCTCATTGTTTTACGGTCCTGCACAAAACCCTGGTTTGCAGAAACCACAATAGCAACCTAGATTTTTGACATGTGTTTTGATTGACGTTGGAGAGTGTTTTGACATTTCTGTCAAAGCTACATATCACCCTTTATGTTATACACAATGTTTAAAATGCAGCTTTTTATATTTCGGCAAAAGTGCATTTCATAGTACAACTGTACAAGTAAGATATGAATCAGCTGTTCGACTTACAGCTGTGCTCACCTGATCGGGTTCCCCTTATTGGAAGCCACTCAACGAAGGGTGTCATTCGTTAGGACCGAAAAAAAAGTAGTAGTAGATTGTGACAAATGTTTAATAACTTCATAAATAATAGAAACTATTTCCCGAAAATTATTTATTATAGCAACTAATTTGATCTGGAAATGTTTGTACAAAGATTTTACTTGTTTAGCGAAAATTTTTTCATATTTTCTAAAACTTTTAGCACTACGCAGAAAAGCAATCCTGTGGTTGATATTTCCATGACAACTCTCTTGTTCTTCTTTGTTTACATAAAACGCAACTTGCTAATTGTATAAATTTCTGTGAATATTTTTAATAAACAAGCATTTTTCTTACTTACAGCATATATTAGTAAAGTACCCCACCATTTAAATGTGTTTTTTCATAGATGCCTGTGCTTATTTTCTTTTTGTACTTTGTGTGTGCGTGGCGTGCATATAAGGGAGTGTTCACATACTGCTACAAAGTTGCTTATATGGCGTTTCCACCAAACATACACAGCATCCTTTGGGTTTGGAATAATTGTCAACTGTTTCTGATGCTTGTTCCTCCTCGTTGCTCGGGCGTGATAGATCGCGTAGCTTTGTTATGAATAATCATAGCAATTAAATAATCTATTATATTAATAGGCTAACAAATTTTACATATAAATAATTGCCAAGCTTAAACCCATACTAAATATGCATAAATATTTATGAAATACATATGGAATTGTTGGCATACCTCTAAGGCAGTGCACAATTATCTAATATATAACCAATACTGCTTCATTTATCTGTAATAAGCGAATGAAAATTTCTCATGCCACTTGAATTGGTTATCTGACAATCAATTTGCAAATAAAGCGATAGCACAGTGGGAAGCGTCAGGGGGTAGTGGTCCAGCGGTTGATGGTTCGAGTACAGTTAAAGCTATCGGTCAAAATTTTTTTATTTTTAATTTTTAAAATTTCTAATCTTGACTTATTAAAATTTTTATAAACAATATTTTTATGTTTGTGATCTCTATTTCCGAGAAAAAAAATTTGGTGCGAATATTTTTAATATACGGAAAGCCATGTGAAATAATAATTTTAGATCATAAATATACATACATACCACCCATTATAGAAATGCTATAACCACTTATACAATTTCTTTTCTTTTTGGTACATTTTTCAAAAAATTACCATTAATATAGGTCTGACTCATTGTGTATCAATACACAATGGTCTGACTGCTCTAATTTTTGAAGATGTAAGCTACAATTTGCGAATTTTTTTCAAACATAGTAGTCTATTTATCGGACTTCGGTAGATTACTTCTATAAATTTTAGTAATTTCTACCGTTTGAGACAAAGTTGCTGATAGACTCCCTATTTAAAATATAAAAATCGACAACATATTTAATATGTACGTAAAAGTTGAACTAAACCAAGTGGTTAGCGGTCGCCTTAAATTTTACTGAAGGCAACAACTGATTTCTATTCACATGTACAAATGTATTAACTTTTAGAAGGACAGATTTGCAACCCGAGCCCCAAACAAGTCTAGACCAAATTGAATAGAAAAATCAGTATATATTTTTTCTTTCAATCAAATAAAAAATCCATATAAAGTGTCTTAAATATTGCTAAGTTATGGTTAAAAATAAAAGCTAGAAAATCCTCGAACTTTTTTTGACCTAACCAGAATTTGTAATTTACCAACACTAAAAAGATGAAAAAAGCCATATATAATAAATTTCTATAAATAGAACTCATATTTCTACATAATGAATTTTATTCTTTCTCCTCCTGTTATTAGAGAAATTATTTTCGCTCCCTCGCTGAGTACTTGGGTCCATTATTTATATTAACAGTCTAAATTTGTTGTTGGTATATTGTTAATTTTTAAAATTCTAATTCTCATAAAGCCTAATTGCAGAATTTGATAACTGCTTTGTGGATATGGTGATGGCGCGGCGGTGAGCGTATGGAATACGGTGTGCACAGGTGCAAGACCCGGTTGCGGAATTTTTTTTTTTTTTTTTAAAATTATGTTTTTTTAATATTTAAAAACCTTTAATCTTAACTATTACAATTTATTTAACCTAATATTTTTTTTGTTCTTCACCTGCTCAAAACGATCGCATAAATTAGTAGCTATTTGTTAAGAACAATCTCATCATTCCAATAATCAAGCGCAACATAAAATCTCGAAAACCGAATATTTGCATGGCATTTTCCATAAATAATTTTGGAAAGGGCTGCTATACTCTACTCGTTGCTACGAGACACAAGCTGGGGGGCGGGAGGATAGTTGCATATGCAGACGATTTAGCTATTGCATACAGGGGCAAATTCCCACAAACCCTGTGTGACTTGATGTAAGTAGCACTGCGA
Organism: Campiglossa producta; assembly: GCA_964058755.1. Classification (NCBI taxonomy): domain Eukaryota; kingdom Metazoa; phylum Arthropoda; class Insecta; order Diptera; family Tephritidae; genus Campiglossa; species Campiglossa producta. Next base: position 148,525,266 of record CAXKVI010000001.1, read on the forward strand.
GCAGTTTCCTCGTGGTCATCTCGCTGCGGACTTAATATCAACCCGGGAGAAGTGGAGCTTGTCCTTTATACTAACCGGTACAAAATACCAACGCTAAGCCTACCAGAACTAAATGGCGTGCGCCTGAACTTGGCTGACAAAGCCAAATTCCTAGGCATAGTTCTGGATAGAAAGCTTAACTGGAAGGAGAATGTCATCCAGCGCCAGAGGAAAGCGTGCATTGCACTTTACACCTGTAAAAGAGCCATTGGCAAAAAATGGGGGCTCAGTCCCAAAATCTGCAGATGGATTTACACTGCGGTAATCCGGCCAATTATGCTGTATGGAGTCGTGGTATGGTGGCCTGCGCTGAGTAAGGCAGCCAACCTAAACCTGTTAGGTAAAGTCCACAGATCTAGCATGATCTGTATAAGCGGCGCGTTGAGAACAACGCCCAACGAAGCTCTCCAGGCCATTCTTGGCATTTTGCCACTCGATCTGGAAGGGTACCGGGCAGCGGCAGCATCGGCTCTGCGTCTAAGGGAAACTTCCGGCTGGGGCGCAGGCACTACTGGACACTCCGGTATTCTGGATTCTTACAGCTTTCTCCCTCCGAGCACGGACCGTTGTGCAACCACAACAGTCGGAGATAGCTAGAATAAACATTCCCAGCAGGGAAGACTGGGAGAGGACGGATCGGTGTCCTGCTACTAATGGCGGCATTTCCATATACACCGACGGTTCGAAGTTGGACGGCAGAGTTGGAGGAGGGATTTATTCCAAGGATCTGGACCTTGAGCTTTCCTTCAGACTGCCTGATCATTGCAGCGTCTTCCAGGCTGAGGTCTCAGCAATCATGGACGCCGCGGCTTGGATAGGGCAACACGCTATCGGACAGAATATCGTTATTTTCAGCGATAGCCCAGCGGCAGTCAAATCCCTTGGCTCTTACTTGTTCAACTCTGAACTGGCGCTCAGCTGTCGTCGATCTCTTCAGGAGATGGCCCAACAGAACCGCGTGAGCCTCACATGGGTCCCGGGACACAGGGACATTGAGGGAAACTGTAGGGCAGACGAACTTGCTAGGCAGGGCACGACCAAGCAGGTTCTTCAGGATAAAGAACGCTTAGGTATGCCCTTTGCCACATGCAAGCTAATGCTGAAGGAGCATACACTCCGACAAGCCAATGAAAGATGGCTTTTATCGCCAGGGTGCCGAGTATCCAAACAATCCTGGCCAAAATGGGATATTAAAAGATCTAAATATATTTACACCCTAAGAAGAAGGGATATATCTATATTAATACACAGAGCCAAAAATGCCTAATAAAATTAATAAGATTGTCTTTATGAACGGTTTTCAGGCTAAGGGGTAGTCAAGACGGCGGAAACGAAAAAAAAACCATACGCAAATCTATTTGGTTTAATGAGGAAATTCTTATTGATATTATCAAGTGCAATTTCTTCTTTTTTCTTTGCGATTTCTTTTTATATGTGTTATTAATGAGAAAATCTTCTCAAAATTTCTGTCAAAATATTGAAAAAAAGCTGAAAGAGAAAAACTTCTTATTTTAATAAGATGATCTTAGGGTTCCTAACAATAAGATTTGACTTATTAATGTTTTCAAAGGAAAATCTTGCAGAAAACGTACTGATTTCTTAGGGTTCCTAACAAGAAGATTCGTCTTATTAATGTTTTCAAAGGGAAAACATATTTCCGCGTAATTGTATGTGTTAATAAGACGATCTTAGGGTTCCTAACAAGAAGATTTGACTTATTAATGTTTTCAAAGGGAAAACATATTTCCGCATAATTGTATGTGTTAATAAGACGATCTTAGGGTTCCTAACAAAAAGATTTCACTTATTAACAGATTTCCGCATAATTGTATGTGTTAATAAGACGATCTTAGGGTTCCTAACGAGAAGATTTGACTTATTAATGTTTTCAAAGGGAAAACATATTTCCGCATAATTGTATGTGTTAATAAGACGATCTTAGGGTTCCTAACAAGAAGATTTGACTTATTAATATTTTCAAAGGGAAATCTTGCATCATCATCAGCAGACATCATGTAGAACAATTATACGCTGAGAAGCAGAAGTACCCGATGGCTCGATGGTAAGCACCTGTGTTCAGCATTCAATATGTGGTTAGTTCGATTCGCGGTGGAAGCAATATGGCAAGTGTGGAAGGCAATGTAAGGAAGAGTGCGGTGAGATGGCTTGAAGGAAATATAAAAAGGCAACATAAGAAGGTAAAGGCAATACAAGAGAAATCTAAAACTGAATCGTAACTGATAATCTGAAGTTCTCGAAGACAATATAAGAACTCTGAAATATAATTTTTATTTTCTTCTCAATAATATGTGATTTCATTTTGAAAACATTAATAAGTCGAATCTTCTTGTTAGGAACCCTAAGAAATCAGTTCGTTTTCTGCAAGATTTCCCTTTGAAAACATTAATAAGTCAAATCTTATTAACACATACAATTATGCGGAAATCTGTTAATAAGTCAAATCTTCTTGTTAGGAACCCTAAGATCGTCTTATTAACACATACAATTACGCGGAAATATGTTTTCCCTTTGAAAACATTAATAAGTCGAATCTTCTTGTTAGGAACCCTAAGAAATCAGTTCGTTTTCTGCAAGATTTCCCTTTGAAAACATTAATAAGTCAAATCTTATTAACACATACAATTATGCGGAAATCTGTTAATAAGTCAAATCTTCTTGTTAGGAACACTAAGATCGTCTATTTAACACATACAATTACGCGGAAATATGTTTTCCCTTTGAAAACATTAATAAGTCAAATCTTCTTGTTAGGAACCCTAAGATCGTCTTATTAACACATACAATTACGCGGAAATATGTTTTCCCTTTGAAAACATTAATAAGTCGAATCTTCTTGTTAGGAACCCTAAGAAATCAGTACGTTTTTTGCAAGATTTCTCTTTGTAAAGATTAATAAGATTTTCTCTTCAAAAATAAAAAGAACTTCTTCTTGAAGAAAATCTATAGAGATATCATATGACTTTTGTTCTATTTTATTAGGCAGTGTTGGCTCGGTGTGGTAATAAAAGGCGGTACAATGGAAGTTAAGTTTTATTCTGAATGACCTTTCTAGTCTAAACAATCAAGTTCAAATTTTTTATGCGTGAAAAAGCTGATTATTTCTCACAAAATGTTTAATAATAAACAAATTTTCGCACTGCTGGGATTAATGGTTGTCGTAGCCGCTTATAAAAAGCCATTGCGTAGACCTTGTGATTTTGCCGTAAAGTACTCAAATGAAGGAGAGGCTGTCTGGTCTAGAGATACCTATAACTATTTTCCGTATGCTAACAACTGTCAATTGGTTAATGAGAATTGCAACCGCCGAAGTACAGGCAAAGAAGGTGATCGGCCCAGCTGATGCAAAATATTTAAATTAAGTAATTATTAAATTTTTATTTTTGACTTTTTTTTAGAATTGATCGTAGTTTCAAAAGAAGAATGCCAACAATTATGTACATCGATTTGCCCCCTGATATATGCCCCAGTGTGCGCTGAATATAGGGGACAGAATCAAACATTTGGGAATCAGTGCCAATTAACTACCCACATTTGTAATACTGGAGCAAGTGAGTTATTAATTTTTACCTTTAAATCTTAGTATATATCCATATAACAGTCTATTTTAATGTGTTATTTATTTTCATACAGCTTATAATTTCATCCGCAACACAGAGTGCTAAGCATGAATTCGGGAACTTTTGGAATCAGATTAATGTCTGGGAAAATATTTCATACAGAATAAAGATATTTACGTTCCTAACTAATTGATCGGAAAACACGCAATCAGATCGATCACTTTGTGATAAACGGACGGCATGCTTCCAGCGTTATGGACGTACGTACGATGCGGGGTCCAAACATCGACTCCGATCACTACTTGGTAGCAGCCAAGATTCGTACTCGCCTAAGTACAACGAAAGAGGCACCACAAAAAACACAAGGAAAGCTGGACGTCGAAAAGCTGCAGTCACAACAGACAGCCAATGATTTCGCAGAACGACTCGCGCACCTGCCCTCTAAGAGCACAATTCAACCCAGCGGAGTGCACGAGCAGTGGGAGCATATCTCCGGATCACTTCGTACCGCAGCCGAAGAAGTAATTGGATTCCAGCAAATGCGAAAAAACAGCTGGTACGATGATAGAGAGTGCAACGACGCAATGAAAAGAAAGGACGACGCCTATAAGGCAACGTTAAAAGCGAATGCAACGAGGAGCGTGTGTGAACACTACCGCAAGATGAAGAGGGAAGCGAGACGGCTTTTTCGGGCGAAGTAAAGGGAAGCGGAAAAGCGTGAAATCGAAGAGCTTGAAATGCTAGCCAGCAGAAGCAACGCCCGAAAATTTTATCAAAGAATTCGACGAATGACGGAAGGTTTTAACCCAGGGGCAAACTCCTGTAAAAATGACAACGGCGACCTGGTGACAGATGTTCAGAGTGTACTAGGGTTATGGAGGGATCACTTCTCTGCCCTTCTAAACGGAGGAACGGAGCAACAATCCAGAGAAGAGGACGAACCCGACCCCACAATCGAATACGATGGAATCGAAGTTCCACAACCCGACTATAACGAGGTGCGAGTAGCTATATCACGGCTAAAAAGCAATAAAGCTGCGGGTGCTGATGGCCTGCCCGCTGAGCTATTTAAATGCGGCGGCGAGGAGCTGGTAAGGTTCATGCACCAGCTCTTGTGCAGAATATGGTCGGATGAATGCATGCCTGAAGATTGGAATCTAAGTGTTCTCTGCCCAATCCATATGAAGGGTGATCCCGCAAACTGCGCCAACTATCGTGGAATCAGCCTTTTGAGTATCGCATATAAGGTCCTATCAAGCGTATTGTGCGAAAGACTGAAGCCTAACGTAAACCGAGTGATTGGACCTTATCAGTGTGGCTTCAGACCTGGTAAATCTACCATCGACCAGATTTTTACAATACGCCAAATCTTCAAAAAATCCCGTGAGAAAAGGATCGACACACACCATCCCTTTGTTGATTTTAAAGCCGCCTTCGACAGCACGAAAAGGAGTTGGCTATACGCCGCTATGCCGATTTTGGTTTCCCAGCAAAACTTATACGGCTGTGCAAAATGACGCTGAACAACACCACCAGCTCGGTTAGAATAGGGAAGGACCTCTCCGAGCCGTTCGAAACTAAACGAGGTTTCAGGCAGGGCGACCCCCTATCATGCGATTTCTTTAATTTGATGCTGGAGAAAATAATACAAGCTGCAGAACTTAACCGCGCTGGAACAATATATTACAAGGGCGTACAACTGTTGGCGTATGCCGACGACATCGACATCATTGGCCTCAACAACCGCGCCGTAACTTCTGCGTACTCCAAATTAGAAAAGGAAGCGGAAAAAATGGGTTTGGTGGTGAACGAAGGTAAAACGAAGTACCTGCTGACATCAAGCAAAGAGTCAGCGCATTCGCGCCTTGGCAACCACGCCACTGTTGGCAGCCATAATTTCGAGATAGTAAGGGACTTTGTATACCTGGGAAGCAGCATTACTACCAACAACAATGTAAGCCTGGAAATCCATAGAAGGATAACTCTTGCAAACAAATGCTACTTTGGGCTGAGTAGGCAATTTAGAAGTAAAGTCCTCTCTCGACGAACAAAAACAACACCCTATAGGTCACTTATCGTACCCGTCCTGCTATATGGTGCAGAAGCATGGACACTGACAGCATCTGATGAGGCGGCTCTGGGAGTATTCGAGAGAAAAATTCTTCGAAAGATTTATGGACCCCTAAAAGTTGGCGACGGCGAGTACCGAAGAAGATATAATGATGAGCTGTATGAGCTTTACGCAGACGTGGACATAGTTCAGCGAATTAAAACCCAGCGGCTCCGCTGGCTAGGACACGTGGTGCGAATGAACGAAGACGCTCCGGCCCAGAAGGTATTTTTATCGGCAACCGACGGTGGAAGTAGAGGAAGAGGGAGACCACCACTTCGATGGCAGGACCAAGTAGAGGCAGACCTGCGAGCACGCGGTGTCTCTAATTGGCGCCAGTTGGCTCAACAAAGAAGCGACTGGCGTAACATGTTGGACGGCCAAAATCGCCTAGGCGTTTAAAGGCTATTTTAAGTAAGTAAGTAACTAATTGATTGATGATTGATAAAATAAATGATAATTGGTTTTTAATTTGCTAGAATGGCAACAATTATTGACTATACAGTTTTGAAGAAAATAAAATTTATTGTTTGATCTCAAAATGATCCGAAAATCACCCTAAAATTATCCAAAATTGAACTCAAAGTTATCCCAAACTAGCCCCAAAATTATACCAAAATTACTCCTAACGATCTCAAAATGATCCGAAGATAATCCCAAATTATACAAGTACAATGCTGTAAAAAGTTAACCCTGTTCGGCTACCCTATTTGAAAATATTTTTGTCGGTAAGTCGCAGAAATTAGCTTTCATCTGATACCCATATTGGCATGTATTTCTACATTATTTTAAAAAATTGAGATATGTGGCAGCTCTGTAAACCGACCTAAGTGGCAACACCAAAGTGGACAGTCTTAGAAATCGCATACTATCTATATGCCAAATTTCATAGAAATCCGTCAAGCGGCTCTCGAGATAGTACCGGATATACTGCGATAAGGAGGCAACCATAGGTAGTAACCCCTTACTCAATATAAAAAAATGAGATAGGTGGCAACCCTGTAATACTATATCTAACAATCAAACATACTATATCCATGCCAAATTTCATCCAAATCGGTTAAGCGGTTTTCGAGATAGTATCGGATATACAAATATACTGCGGTAAGGTGGCAACCCTACTGGAAAATATTTAAGTTGGTATTTCGCCGAAAATACCTTTCATTTGATATCCATATTTGCATATCTTGCTCCATAATTTAAAAATATCTAGATAGGTGGCAGCTCTGTAAACCGCCCCAAGTGCAAACACCCTAGTGGATATTCTTAGAACCAATCATACTACACTGAAAAAAAATCTACAAGAAACGGCCGTCAAATTAACAGTAAACCCTGTCATTTTTCGTCCAACAGTGGGTAATATCAATTTTGTAAGTGAACCCCTATCATTCTTCGAATATACTATCATATTGACGTGAATTACTGTAAATTTGAAAGTGGACACTATCATATTGACTTGAATTACTGTAAATTTGAAAGTGGACTCATAAAATTAATAAGATTGTCTTTATGAACGGTTTTCAGGCTCAGGGGTAGTCAAGACGGCGGAAACGAAAAAAAAAACCATACGCAAATCTATTTGGTTTAATGAGGAAATTCTTATTGATATTATCAAGTGCAATTTCTTCTTTTTTCTTTGCGATTTCTTTTTATATGTGTTATTAATAAGAAAATCTTCTCGAAATTTCTGTCAAAATATTGAAAAAAAGCTGAAAGAGAAAAACTTCTTATTTTAATAAGATGATCTTAGGGTTCCTAACAATAAGATTTGACTTATTAATGTTTTTAAAGGAAAATCTTCCAGAAAACGTACTGATTTCTTAGGGTTCCTAACAAGAAGATTTGACTTATTAATGTTTTCAAAGGGAAAACATATTTCCGCATAATTGTATGTGTTAATAAGACGATCTTAGGGTTCCTAACAAGAAGATTTGACTTCTTAATATTTTCAAAGCAGACATCATGTAGAACAATTATACGCTGAGAAGCAGAAGTAGCCGATGGCTCGATGGTAAGCACCTGTGTTCAGCATTCAATATGTGGTTAGTTCGATTCGCGGTGGAGGCAATATGGCAAGTGTGGAAGGCAATGTAAGGAAGAGTGCGGTGAGATGGCTTGAAGGAAATATAAAAAGGCAACATAAGAAGGTAAAGGCAATACAAGAGAAATCTAAAACTAAATCGTAACTGATAATCTGAAGTTCTCGAAGACAATATAAGAACTCTGAAATATAATTTTTATTTTCTTCTCAATAATATGTGATTTCATTTTGAAAACATTAATAAGTCGAATCTTCTTGTTAGGAACCCTAAGAAATCAGTTCGTTTTCTGCAAGATTTCCCTTTGAAAACATTATTAAGTCAAATCTTATTAACACATACAATTATGCGGAAATCTGTTAATAAGTCAAATCTTCTTGTTAGGAACCCTAAGATCGTCTTATTAACACATACAATTACGCGGAAATATGTTTTCCCTTTGAAAACATTAATAAGTCAAATCTTCTTGTTAGGAACCCTAAGATCGTCTTATTAACACATACAATTACGCGGAAATATGTTTTCCCTTTGAAAACATTAATAAGTCAAATCTTCTTGTTAGGAACCCTAAGATCGTCTTATTAACACATACAATTACGCGGAAATATGTTTTCCCTTTGAAAACATTAATAAGTCGAATCTTCTTGTTAGGAACCATAAGAAATCAGTTCGTTTTCTGCAAGATTTCCCTTTGAAAACATTAATAAGTCAAATCTTATTAACACATACAATTATGCGGAAATCTGTTAATAAGTCAAATCTTCTTGTTAGGAACCCTAAGATCGTCTTATTAACACATACAATTACGCGGAAATATGTTTTCCCTTTGAAAACATTAATAAGTCAAATTTTCTTGTTAGGAACCCTAAGATCGTCTTATTAACACATACAATTACGCGGAAATATGTTTTCCCTTTGAAAACATTAATAAGTCGAATCTTCTTGTTAGGAACCCTAAGAAATCAGTACGTTTTTTGCAAGATTTCTCTTTGTAAAGATTAATAAGATTTTCTCTTCAAAAATAAAAAGAACTTCTTCTTGAAGAAAATCTATAGAGATATCATATGACTTTTGTTCTATTTTATTAGGCAGTGTTGGCTCTGTGTAGGGGTTTTAACCGGGCACTGCCTTATTGGAAGGCACGCAGCAAGGCTGGGTGTACCCTATCGACGATGCTGTAGGAGTTGCAAAGATGATGAGGAGGAGGAAACGGTGGAGCATCTCATCTGCAACTGCCCGGCTTTAAGCGGCGCGAGAAGGCGCTTTTTCGGAGTTCCCTTCCTGGATAGCCTACGCCAGGTAGCGGAGCTGGACATAAAGGACTTGATGGCTTTCATCAAGTCATCTAAATGGTTCGAGGAGGTGTAACGGTGTCGGTTTTAGGAGTGTCAGCCCCGGGATTCTGCTATGTGGAGAGTCCCAATAGCACTGGGATTTTCCATATGGCTGGGTCCCGGGACTGACTTTCTTAGTGTTGATGGTATCACAACGGGCCTTTTAATACTGGCCTAGGTGTGCCTTTGCGGCAGCCACTTCAACCTACCTACCTAGGGCTGCTATAATTTAACATTTTTATTATATAATAACAGCCACTATTTTTTTAATTCTATGATGGCCTCATTTTGACTATATATGAGTGTTTAAGGTATACAATGTATACTATACATACATTTAAGTTGATCGAGGACGGCCACAGGCCTAAAGGCATCTATTGACAAAAAGTTGATCAGATGTTTGAATAAGTTCAACTATTTTAAATTGGTCGAATTTCGACCACGGGATATACTAGTAATTATTATTACCTTGCATTAAACTCGAGGAAAAGCGACAACAAAGCCGACGTATTGCACCCTCGCTGTTAATATTGAGATTTATCACCACATTTTCCATTAAATAATGAATAAACAGACATATTTGTATAAAAAATCATTGTTTATTTAAATAAAGAAAATAAGTGAGTCCCATAACTCAAACATAAAAAAGTTACTATAATTGGACACAGTGCACTAAATCATTATTCTCACACATTCTTAATAGTAATATATTAAAAGTTGAGGCACTTGGTACGGTTTCTAATGAAGGAAGTACAGAGGCAAGATCTTCAGTACCCAATTCAATTATATTATCTTTACTCTGGTTTTCTGATGATGAAAGTACAGGGACAAGATCTTCAGTGCCCAATTCAATCATATTATCACTACTCTGGTTTCGTGATGAAGAAAGTACCGGGATAAGATCTTCAATACCCAATTCAATTATACTACCACTCGTCTGGGTTGGCAAATCCGGAGTCACTATGGGTGAATATACTCTTAAATTTATATCAGGAACAGCGTTTCTTTTTAAGAACCGTCCCAATCTCATGGTTTTAGAAAAATGCCTCTGACATGCGAAAATGTATTTGGCTGTTGGGCCTTCCACACCTAGCAACCGAAGCCATTCCAGACGCCTGTTAAAAATTAAAAAAACGAATTAGTGAAACCATTTATACTCGTATACAAATGTATATATATACAAGAGAAATATGTCAAGCTGCTTGGAAATGTATTCGCTCTACTTGAACCATCAAAAGTAAGCATGTGACGCATTTCTTGGAAAAAATCTACTTATACTTGCGCTAGTTCAAGCGCATTTCTTCATACGTATGTATGTATGTTATAATAAAATTAAAGAAAAAAAACTTTTTTAAAAATAAGCTTTTATTATTGGTTTATAAAATTAACTAAAAAGTAAAAAATAAATTCACTGTAAAGGAATATAACACTTTATAAGTTCATTGTAACGTTTAAAGATAATTTGGCTTCTTCGTCTGCCACAAAATAATTCCATATTGTACATAATTATATATGTATTAACTGCTATATTTGCGCACAAGTATTTATATATTTATTATCCATTTCAACTTATAAGATCACAAATATCGAGTACAAAATATAATATCATTGAATATCAACCGCGCTCGATGACTCGCATTATTACTTTGACGTTTCTCGCTAGTTCACTATTCGCATCCGTGTCGCTGCCAGTTGTCATCAATCACTAGGGTTGCCACATCCCTCCTATTTTTTTTAGCTTCAACTTAATGCCTTCTTGCTGAGCTGCTGGCTGGTCGCCGGTGCACACGTTTGTAACAGGTGGTGATGTGACCTTAGCCGCTGACCCAGGACGTAGTAGCCCTTGTGACGTTCCTGTCTCCTCCGCGCCTGAATTCCTGGATAGTGTAAAATTTTGTTCGATTGGTGGATCTAACAATGTTTCTGGTGCTTTCTCTGACTCACTGGCTTGTTGTTGGTTAGCGGAGGGAATTTTTTTAACATGGTTGATGTTCCTCCGCAGCACCTTACCATCGCCTGAAAGCTGTACCTCATCGCCTTGCCTCTTAACCACAACGTATTCGGTTGCATCGAAATTTGGTGTTAACTTGTGCGGGAATACTACGTTCTTCACAAGCACAATATCCCCAACTCCTATGTCCGAGCTTTTCGCCCTTCTTGCTGCATCAGCCTTCTCTTTCCCCTTATGTTTATTTATGCAGTCCAAGTCTCTTGCCGACGAGTCAACGATTTCTTGCGTTAGATCACGTATGTCTGGGATCTTATCACGAATGGTCCGATTGAACATTAATTCCGTTGGTGTAGATCCGGTTGTGCTGTGAGGTGTCACGTTGTACATCATTAAGAATTTCTGTATCTCTGATTTATAGTTCAACTTGTTAGAGTGGGCAATTTTCAGACGCTTCACTAGTGATCGATTCATATTTTCGACCTCTCCGTTAGCTTGAGGCCAGTACGGTGGAGTTGTGACTAGCTCGATGTTATTCTCTCTACAGAATTCTTTAAACTCATTGCTCACATATTGTCTCCCGTTGTCGGTACGCAAGGATTTAGGTAACCCAAGTCTAGAAAAGATGTCTTGCATTGCTTTTATAATAGCTTCGGAATTTATTTTTCTTAAGAACACGACCTCTTGATAGCGCGAGAAATAATCTACCAATACGAGTAAGTACTCCCCGTTGGGAAGAGGGCCTAGTAAATCCGTTGCCACGCATTGCCATGGTCCGTCGGGGAATCTGTGTCTTTGCATTGGGGTTGGATTATTTGGTAGCGATACCAGCAAACAGTCTCGGCAATTTTTAACAAAACGTTCGACCTCTCTGTCAATCAGGGGCCACCAAACCTTCGCTCTTAGTCGTCTTTTCATCGCCGACTCCCCTGGGTGCCCTTCGTGTGCGAGTTCGAGTACTTTTTGCCGCAGAGATTCGGGAATCACAATGCGTCTCCCACGCAGGAGTATATTGCCTAGCACCGAAAGTTCTAGTCGGAACGGATAATAAATATTGGACGTTCCCGAGCTCCACGAGTTATTACTTATGCGAGTGATTGCATCAGTTATGTGATCATCTCCTGTACTTTTCTTATCAATGGCGGTTATCGTAAGAGTTGCTGGCACGGAACTACACACGATTTGGAAAACGTTATTTTCGCAGTTGCTATCAAATACATCACCACTTGAAAACTTGACTAGTCTCGATAAGGGGTCCGCTATATTTTCCCTTCCAGCGCGATAAATTACTTTAAATTTGAAAGCTTGCAGTCTTAGAAGCCAACGTTCAATTCTGGCAGGTGGCTTGGATGTCGGTTTAAAAATAGCTTCAAGGGGTTTGTGGTCTGTTACCAATTCGAATTGTAATCCTGCTAAATAATAATAAAATTTTTCTACTGCCCACACTAGAGCCAAGCTTTCTTTCTCTGTTTGCGAATATCTTTTTTCAACGTCTGAGAGACTCTTGCTAGCGAATGTGATTATCTTCGGATCCCCAATGCTGTCGAATTGAATTAAAACTGCCCCTAAGGCTATTGGGCTGGCATCAGCTATTACGCGCGTTCTGTTTTTTGGATCGAAGAATTCTAAGTTGGGTATTTGCGCTAGATAAGTTTTCAGTTTTTTAAATGCCTGTTCTTGATTGCAACCCCAGATGAAAGTGCTATTTGATTTTAGGAGACTCCTCAACGGCTCAGTAATATCCGCTAATTTTGGTATAAATTTCCCTATATACGTAACTAGGCCTAGGAAACTCCTTACCTCGTCTTTGGTGTTTGGAGCTCGAAATTCCCTGATTAATTTCACTTTCTCTGGATCGGCAGTGAACCCTTGTTCCGATAACATGTGTCCCAGAAATTTTAGCTCCTTCACTTTCCAGGCGCATTTATCTGTGTTTAATATGACACCATTCGCATTAAATATTCGCATGACGTCCCTTACCGCCTCGTCATGTTCTTGTTCCGAACTTCCGAATATGATGACATCGTCGATATAATTGAGAACGTTCTTGCAAGGTGATAGCAACTCTTCCATTATGCGTTGGAAAATTTCAGGTGCCGAATTCACACCGAACATTAACCTTTTGTACCGGAATAGTCCTTTGTGTGTGATAAACGTCGTTATTTCTCGGCTGGCCTCATCGAGTTCAATTTGATGATATGCGTTTTTTTAGATCCAGCCTCGAGAAAAATTTTGCATGTCTTAGTTTTGTCATGAAGGAGTCGAAGGTGGGTAGGGGGTAATTTTCACGTAGTATGGCCTCATTTGCGCGCCGCATATCAATGCATAGTCTCACGTCCCCATTAGGTTTAAAGACTATGACCACCGGTGATATCCACGAACTTGGCCCTGGAACTTGCTCGATTATGTCTTGGTGTAATGCTTCATCAATCTTTTCCGCCACTTTCGCCTCTAATGCAATCGGAATGCGCCTTACTGGTTGCTGGACTGGCCGAACACTACGATCTATTGCTAAACTAACTTTAATGTTTTTAATTTTTGGAAATGGCTCTTTATTTTCAATTCGATGGACATTTAACCCTATTCTCAAAACATTAAGTTTTACTGCTGAGTCACGCCCTAAGAGTGATTGACTTCCCTTTTCAATAACATAAAAGGTAGCAATCATCTCTGTATGTGCTGTAGCGATTGGCGCGTCAAATACCTGCACCACTTTCAAAAGCTTATCCGCGGCGTACGCTTTGAATTGATTCGGAGAGTGGGACCGAATGTTCCACACTACGGCCTGTCCGTTTCGTAACTTCGACCAATCTCCTTCACTTAGTAAATTAAATCGAGACCCAGAATCTATTACCATGTCAATCATTTGACCACCAACAGAGCATCTAATCATCTCATCCCTCATATCATTATCAATTTTAAAACAGTCGAACTCCCGCATCTCTTCAGATATCATTTCACCCTCATCATCTATGCAACGCACTCTAGATGTTGCCATACGCCGCCGTTTCAGGTTATCATAACTACCACTTCCGTGTTCGCGTTTGAACCTTTTTGTTTTACACTTAACTGCGAAATGACCCTGTAGCATGCATTTATTGCATTTAGCATTCTTAGCCGGGCAGTTAAAGTTATTACTCATATGCCCTTTACGCCCGCATCTATCGCATTCAGCATTATTGAAATTAGTTTTGTTAGTGATTTTGTTTACGTTTAGTGGCACTACGTCAGAAGACATTGTTGTCATTTGGCTTTTTATTGATTCGTGTATCTGACACATTTCAACTACCTGCATTAAATCGTATTCTTTTTCGAGAAGTCGTTTTTTCAAATCTATTGGTGCCCACGCATCGATAAGTTTATCTTTTATATTCACTTCTATAACTTCTTTCTCGGTCTTGCCAAATTGACATTTAGCAGCTTGACCTCTTAGTCTCAGAATGAATTTATTTAAGGTCTCCCCTTCCACTGGTTTCTGGGACCTAAATAGATGCCGTTCGAAGGTCGAGTTCCTCTTTGGAGAAAAATGTTGTGTCAATTTACCCACGAGCACCTCATACGGATCTACGGCTTCTTTTGCTTCTACCAGTGCTTCTGGAATATTATACACAACTTCTTGTAGTTGAGTACCACCAAGGTGTAGCAGTTTACTTCTTTTTTTAGACGCCGTGGTAATGTCTTCTGCTTCTAAGTACAGTGTAAACGATCGAAGCCATTTCTCCCACTCTGTTCGGATTATCGACTTGTCCATCACGTCGCATAGAAATGGTGCCACACTGGGATTCATCATCTTCTTAGGATAATTATGCCTACAAATAAAACAAATTTTTCTTCTATAAATATGTATGTACATACATGTGCACCTTATTAACAGAGTTTTTCGTATGTGAGCAAATTTCCGCTTGACTCCAACCCAACATAAACTCACGCCGTCTATTCCTGTATCATCAGGTTCTCAAGCTACACGTACGTATAACATTTTGTTATGCGATTTCACAACCAGGAGAAAGAATACTTTATTTTCCTGTATTAACGCATGGCGCGTACATGCTAGATTGGGTTTTTTTTTCACATTTATCTTGTTTGTTAACATCGCTGTCAAATAAAATACACATACATGTACATACGTATATTCAATCTGCGAAATGTCTACTCTTTGTTTTAGTGCGACTTAAAACCGAACTCCATGGCTAGCCCAATGGACGTCGCAAAATTCCACCCCGCCTGTCAGCTACTTTACACAGCTAAAATCGTGGTGAAAATCGCGTACGCCTACAAGTCTGGAGGGACACGCATGGAGTTGGGCTTTTGCTAATGTGGATACACATTTTAGTCACTGATTTTTTTTCTTATTCGCATTCTCTTTAATATTCGTTTACCTTTATGTTTGTATGTTTAATAATATTTTATATGCAATTTAATGCCAGCTCTCATTGGCAATCGAATGCCTACCCCGAATAGCAATTTAATGCCTGTGCAATTGAATGCTGAATTTTTCTCTTTATTTATTTTTTTTTTTAGGTTCTATTCAACTGCCAATGCAATTTAATGCCGAGTTTCTTCTTTTCTCAAATTTTCCGATTGGCAATTTAATGCCTGTGCAATTGAATGCCGAACTTTTCTCTTTATTATTCAGGTTCTTTTCAACTGGCAATTTAATGCCTATGCAATTTAATGCCGAATTTTCTGTTTTTCTTCCCGCACTCACACTTGTGCAGGCAATCGCTATTCAGTCGGCCTCGCACGCTACTTGTTGCTTTTGTTTGGTTTTTTTTTTCCACTAGTTGAATTGCACAGTCCACTTTATTTGCACTCCACTTTTAGATTTGGTTATTTTCTTGTCAGGTCTTTTATTTTTTTTTTTTCTCTCGTCGCCACTGTATTAACTGCTATATTTGCGCACAAGTATTTATATATTTATTATCCATTTCAACTTATAAGATCACAAATATCGAGTACAAAATATAATATCATTGAATATCAACCGCGCTCGATGACTCGCATTATTACTTTGACGTTTCTCGCTAGTTCACTATTCGCATCCGTGTCGCTGCCAGTTGTCATCAATCACTAGGGTTGCCACAATATATTTCTAACATTAAAACTTTACACCTAAATTATTAAATCTACCAGTACCTATATATCACATTCCTAATTTTATTAATAATAAAAGCGTGTTAAATTTTGATGGTATAATTAAGAACATTCAGGACCTTCTTTTCTTGCTATCGAAATTTAACACGCTTTTATTATTAATAAAATTAGCAATGTGATATATACTGGTAGATTTAATAATTTAGGTGTAAAGTTTTAATGTTAGAAATATATAATTATGTACAATATGGAATTATTTTGTGGCAGACGAAGAAGCCAAATTATCTTTAAACGTTACAATGAACTTATAAAGTGTTATATTCCTTTACAGTGAATTTATTTTTTACTTTTTAGTTAATTTTATAAACCAATAATAAAAGCTTATTTTTAAAAAAGTTTTTTTTCTTTAATTTTATTTTTTACTTTTTAGTTCAGTTTATCAACAAGAAATATACCTATAAGCTTGTGCTTAGAACATCTTTTTTCTTGAATTTATTTTAAATATAAAATATTGTTTAAATTAGTTATGCAATCTTTACTTAGTTATTTTAACATTCCTCATCCGATCCATTTCTTTTAATGCATCAACATTACACGGCTTCTTTGAAGTCAACTTTGAACAGTCAAGTTCTTCGATTCGATGGACCACCTACTCCAACCTTCGCTTTGTTTCTGCTACTCCATGGAGTACCTACCGTCAGAGTACTTTGCAATGTACTCCAATGTTGTTACTTCTTGGAGTATATACTGTCAAAGAGATAGTGTCGTGATTTTCGTCGATAAGGCAGGAGCAATGATCGGCTTTCAAAAAGCTGAAGGTGGTCCGATGAGGTATACAAAGGATTAGTATTGGAGTACTCTAATATCAAACAATTGGAACACATAATCCAACGATTTTTGCAGGGCCCTGCAGGAGGAGTAACGGTGTCGGTATAGGAAAGTCAGTCCGGGATTCTGCTATGTGGAGAATTCCGTTAATACCGGGATTTTCCATATGGAACTGACTTTCCTAGTGTTGGTGGTATCACAACGGGCCTTTTAATACTGGCCTAGGTGTGCCTCTGCGGCAGCCACTTAAACCTAACCTATTAATAAAAATCCATCAGAAATTTTATTAAAAATAAAAAATTAGTTAGGGCCTTTCTATATTAGACCAACGACATATTTTTTTTAAATCAGTTTTGTTAAAAAAAATTAATTAATTTCTTGAATCTTATAACTATATATATTCTCAAAACGGTCTCATTTCGGCTTTAATCTGTTTCGATTAAAAAAAATTAATTCATTTCTTCGCTTCGCGAACTTAGGTGCTTTCGCTTTCCAGATTTGTCTGCGGAAGAGGCAGAGGAAGAACACCCCAATGGGGATGGCGATTGTGATAGCAACGGTGATGACAATGGCGATTGTGGTGGCAATGTGGATGACGAAGGTGGCGATATTTGGGTCGAAGAACTCGTCGAGTTATAATTTTTTGATGACAATCTTGGAGCTGAAAGTGAATTAGAATTTTAGTACACATGAAAATATAAAATATGCGGAAGAAATAATACGTACAAAACTAAAATTGTTTTATCGGTAGTACATATGTACACTGAATCAAAAAAAAAATTGTGAAATTTTTCAAAATTTGCAATACCGCCATCAAAAATTTTTTTAGAATTTTTTTGAGTACGCAGTTTTGTAGGCCAGTCTATTTCACTATAATAATGTGCAAGCTAGAGCTAGCTCAAAATTTTTCCTGAATTTTAAGATTTTTTTTCGTCGAGGGTGTTGACTAATTTCTTCCATACAAAATTATTATTTTTTTATTGAAAATTGAAATTGACTGGCCAACAAAACTGCGTACTCAAAAATATGCCAAAAAAAATATGCCAAAAAAATAAAGTTGTGCAACTTTTTAAGGAATTTTTTTTTTTGCTTTCTGTTATATACATAATTGGCAATGGTTTACCAATATTTTTTTGATTCAGTGTATATACGTTCTGAAAATGCATTGAAACTTTCTGAAAATAAAAAATACAAGGATCCGGAAGAAATATAAGGGAGTATCGCGGGACAAGTTGTCGCCGAATACCAGCAATACCATGGAAATAGCGCAAGTTCTAATACCAAAATTCCAAAGCGCTTATGCGTCTAAAGGGGCAAACGGAAATCCATTCAAACGCCAGAGATCGGACGAGGAGTTAAAACCTTATCCGAAGCGGCATCAAGACACCCCCACAGAGTGGACAAACCCAGCTTTGCTGTAGTGACCAAGGACATGATCCTTATAGGTATCCTTGACCGAGGTATTACCGTTGATCCATTCCTAAAGACCGGTGGCAGTACGTCCGAAACGATATATGTAACGCCCTTCTCGATGTTATGACGGAGTCGCCGGGTGGTCTGGCGTGAGGTACTGAGGCGAGATCGTATGAGGGTCAGATCAAAGTATTCACGACCGTTACTCCGTTTCTGTAAAAAATCGACAAAAAACTGGGTACAGGACATCACAAGTGGGCATAGAATTAAAAAACTACGTAGGTGGCCATAAACTACCTACTGTACCTCACCCCAAAATCTTAGGGGTGACTTTCGACACCATGCACAATTTTGCTACCCATTCCACCGCAATTGTTTCTAAATTACAAAATCCTCAAGTCGCTAGCCGGCAGCTGTCAGGGAAAAGACTGCGGGCCGCACGCCGGTGGGATTTATTTCATGGGACTTATTTCATTTGCGATTTATTTCGTGGTACTACAGTGATCAAACTCAGGGAAATTAACAATATTGTGGCGAATGTTCTCAAGAATCGCTCATCTCCCAACTCTAGCGTATTTCCATCATTAGCGTCACTACCACAACTATAGCTGTGAGCGCGAGAGGCAGGTTTGCGAATGTGGCACAAAGAGGAGATGACGATAGATAAACGTTTCGAGAACACGGTTGCGCGATTAAACCAGAAATGTGTAGACATTTCTAGGTTGTGAAGCTGCTGTCTGCTAGGGTATATAAACCGCGCAAAGACAACGCAAATCAATCAGTTTATTTTGAAGTGTTGTACAGTGAAGTACTGAACAGTAAATTAACCCGCGATATTGTACTACGGTTTTTAGTACTGAATAAAGCGTACTACTTATTAAACAGAATCGGAGTGTTTTATTTAACGTACAGTGATCGAACTCAGGGAAAATAATCAAGGAATTATCGAAGTCGTCACAATTGGTGTCAGAAGCGGTATTGTTAAATAAATACAAGAACATTGAAAAGGATAACAAGGACATTGAAAAGGATAACAAGGACATTGAAAAGGATAACACGGACATTGAAAAGGATAACAAGGACATTGTAAAGGTAACAAGGATATGGCAAAGTTTAATGAATTGAAGATCCAGCAACTCAAAAACGAGTTGGAGAAACGTGGATTGGTAACAACAGGCAATAAGCCAGAGCTACAATCACGTATACGCGAGGCTATGGAAGCGGAAGGAATCAACGTTGACAATCATGTTTTTCAACTTTCGGAAGAGGGAGCGACGAAAATAGAAGAGCAAAATGACTCTACGGATTCAGTGGTAAATGTGGACACAAACTCTTTATTGGCTGCCTTGGCTCAGATGTCAAACAACATAACATCAAGCATGTCATCTCAGTTGAAAGAACAGAAGACACACATGACATCTGCCGTTTGAACAACAAGAGACACGCATGGCATCAAAGTTGGAGGAACAGAAGACACACATGGCGTCTCAGTTGGAAGAACAGAAAACTTGCATGACAACTAGACTGGAACAAGTGTCATCACAGATCTCCGCTCAAATGGAGGAACAGCGGTCATTTATCACTTCGCAGTTGGAAGCACAAGATGCAAAGATTGCAGAGCTCCAAGATAAAATGGACGCTGAAGTCAATGTGCTGAGAGGACGTATCCAAGAGTTGCAGATGAATCGTCCATCTGTTTCAACAACCACACCCAAGGTAAAAACCCCATCCTTTGACGGTTCTGTTCCTTTCCAGGTATTTAAGCTACAATTTGAGAAGACAGCAGCTGTGAACAACTGGGGCGCTGAGGACAAAGTCGCTGCTTTATTTGTGGCATTGAAAGGACCTGCAGCCGAAATCTTACAAACTATTCCGGACGCTGAAAGAAACAACTATGAAGCGTTGATGGGAGCCGTTGAAAGACGTTACGGCAGCGAGCATAGAAGGCAGATACATCAAATAGAGCTACAGAATCGCTTCCAGAAGGCTAACGAAACATTACAGGAGTTTGCATCGGACATCGAGAGGTTGGCTCATCTCGCAAACGCAGACGCACCAGTGGAATACATCGAGAGGGTGAAAATCCAAAGTTTCATAAATGGAATACGTGACGTGGAGACGAAGCGGGCCACCTATGCAAATCCAAAGAGATCATTTGCGGAGACGGTATCACATGCTCTAACTCAAGAAACAGCATCACTTTTGTCCAAACCAGCGTACAAAGCTCATCGTGTGGAAGTAGAACGACCAGAATGGGTGGACGCAATCCTAGAAGCAATAAACGGAAAGCAACAGAAAAATGAAGCGGCCATTAAATGCTTCAAGTGCGGAAAATCTGGTCATATTGCACGTTATTGTGGATCTGGATCTAGCTCCAATAATTCCAGTAATGCAAGCGGACGTAAGCGCAAGGCTGAAGGAGATGAGCAAGTCTCCCAATCCAACCAACCGTTAAACTAAAGAGAGTGAGCCGCAAGGGGCGTAGGCTGGCTCCCGCAATTGGATGCCCCATAATCTCTGTCTCACAGATCGGAAGGAAGTCAAGTAATGTTACTGTTGGAGGACTTGTGGACGGAAAAGAGCGCTTACTGACTATTGATACGGGCGCATCCCATTCCATCATTCGATCTGATTTAGTCAACAAAGAAGTGAGGCCATTACATGGAGCAAAATTGCGTACGGCGACTGGCGAGGACACTCAAGTCCAAGGAGAAATAACATGTGAAATCGGAATGGGAAATGTCACCGTACTGCACAATTTTATAGTGGCAGATATTGTTGATGAGATCATAGTTGGTGTGGATTTCTTAAGCAACCAAGGCATCAAGATCGACATGCAAAACAGGACTATGAGCTATAAGAACATGGATGTGCCACTCAATTTTGGTTACGAGAACAAGTACATCAGTAAGCGGGCACTCGTGAAAGATAGCCAACAAATTCCACCGAAGTCGGAGGCAGTCGTTTGGGCAAGGATTGATGGAGATTATGGGACAAACAAATTGTGGGTTGTCGAGGCAGCAAACAATTCAAAGACGGATATACTAGTAGGAAAAACACTGGCTATGACAAAACAAGATGGATGTATACCGGTAAGAGTACTAAATGAGTTTCGATCGCCGATCAAGCTTTCCAAAGGAGCTATATTGGGACAATGTCAGGAGGTGGAGGTGATTATAAACTGTGAACAGCTCCAGGGAAATGTCTCTACCAGCAACATTAATCTATCAGATAATATCACGGCGTGGACGCAAGAGCTCGAAGAAGACCACCAGAATAAGGCAAACCAACTTCTACTAAAGTACTCTACCATATTTGACAAGGATGGCTCCAAACCAGGACGGACCAATGTAGTGAAGCATCACATTGATACCGGTGACGCGAGACCAATCCGCCAAGCTCCTCGAAGTGTTCCATTGGCCAAACGCCAAGTGGTAGGAGAAATTATA
Source organism: Campiglossa producta (assembly GCA_964058755.1). Lineage (NCBI taxonomy): Eukaryota > Metazoa > Arthropoda > Insecta > Diptera > Tephritidae > Campiglossa > Campiglossa producta. The sequence continues at coordinate 148,547,098 of CAXKVI010000001.1, forward strand.
CAAGAAATGAGTGACAGCGGCGTGATCGAACCATCAGCTAGTCCATGGAGCTCAACGGTAGTGCTAGTGAAGAAAAAGGATGGAAAAATGCGGTTCTGTGTGGATTACCGGAAGCTGAACGACGTAACGAAAAAGGACAGCTATCCACTACCAAGAATTGACGATACTCTGGACTCACTATCTGGTACGAAATGGTTCTCTACACTGGACTTGAAAAGCGGCTATTGGCAAGTGGAGGTTAAAGATGAGGATAAGGAAAAGACAGCCTTCAGCGTTGGAGAGGGGCTGTGGCAATTTACGGTAATGCCCTTTGGACAATGTAACGCTCCAGCTACTTTTGAGAGACTCATGGATCAGGTATTGAAAGGACTGCATTGGAAAACATGTTTGGTGTACCTGGATGACATCATCGTGCTGGGAAAAAGCTTTGAGGAACACCTCAAGAACTTGGAGGAAGTTTTCCAAAGGATAGCTGGCGCCGGTCTGAAATTAAGTCCCAAAAAGTGTGCATTGTTCAAGAAGGAAGTAAGTTACTTGGGTCACAAGGTTACTACGGAGGGAATTTGCACTGCTAAAGAGAAGATCGAAGCAGTAAAGGATTGGCCAAGACCGAACAATTTACATGAGCTACGAAGTTTCCTCGGACTGTGCACGTATTATCGTCGATTTGTACCGAATTTCGCTAGCGTAGCCAGTAGCCTTCATGAGTTGACCAGAAAGAATATGTCATTTGATTGGAAGAAGGAACATGAAGTGGCTTTCCAAACCTTGAAGGAACGGCTGTGCACTGCCCCAATGTTAGCGTATCCAATCCCAGGTTCAACGTTTATTCTGGATACAGATGCAAGTGGTTACGCGATTGGAGGGGTTTTGTCACAGATTGTCGATGGGCAGGAGAAGGTAGTGGCGTACTATAGCCGCACAATTGGGAAGCCCGAAAGGAACTATTGTGTAACACGGAGAGAACTACTGGCATTGGTGGAGTGCATCAAGCATTTCCACAAGTATCTCTATGGACAGCGATTTCACGTCAGGACAGACCATGCAGCCTTGAAATGGCTATTGCAGTTCCGTAATCCAGAAGGTCAATTGGCACGGTGGATAGAGCGACTACAAAGTTATGACTTTTCCATAGAGCATCGCAAAGGCAGCAACCACGGCAATGCTGATGCAATGTCCCGGCGACCATGTAACCTAGAATGCAAGCATTGTTCGAAAGCTGAGGCCAAGGAAGATGTTATAGATGTGCGGCTAATGACTATAACATCTACGGACGAATGGAACATGGATCAACTAAGGAAGCATCAGCTAGAGGACCCAGATCTGGTACGTGTGATGCAAGGAATCGAGCAAAACGAACGACCAACAAGAGAGGAGATGTCAGCAGAGAGTCCTGTTGCCAAGTCATATTGGGCACAGTGGAACAGTCTGAAATTGGTATCCGGTTCCTTACATAGAGTATGGGAAAGCGAAGATGGTCAATGCGCTCGGAAGCTGGTAGTTGTCCCAAGGAAGAAAATCTCTGATGTTTTGAATGAGCTACATAATGGCCCAAGTGGAGGTCATCTCGGAGTCACGAAAACGTTGGAGAAAGTCAAGCAGAGATTCTATTGGGTTGGTTGCCGGCAGTCGATCGCGGAGTGGATTGCCAACTGTGAGGTGTGCATCAAAGCAAAGGGTCCGAAGTCGAGAAGTCATGGACAGATGAAGCAGTACAACACAGGTGCACCGTTTGAGAGGATTGCCATGGATGTAGCTGGCCCATTTCCTACTAGCAAACTCGGGAACAAGTACGTAATAGTTGTTATGGACTATTTCAGCAAATGGCCAGAAGTTTACCCGATTCCAAATCAAGAGGCAGAAACCATTGCAGAGGTGTTCACTAACAATTGGATAGCGAGGTTTGGTGTACCGATGGAGTTACATTCTGACCAAGGCAGGAATTTCGAATCACTCGTATTCCAAGAAATGTGCAAGATATTGGGTATTCGGAAAACTCGAACAACTGCATTTCATCCTCAGTCAGATGGCATGGTGGAACGTTTCAATCGAACCTTGGAAGAGCACATGAGGAAAGTAGTGGATAAGTTCCAGAAAGATTGGGATACGCACATCTCCTTGTTCCTGATGGCATATCGCTCGGCAATACATGAAACAACGGGTCAGACTCCGGCAAAAGTAATTTTTGGGAATGATCTGCGGTTGCCAGCTGACTTGAAGTTTGGGATAAATGCTGATGAAGGAATAAATGCCAGGAAATCCACTAGCATCTTGGAAGAAGAAATGAGAGAAATACACGATCTTGTAAGACAACGGACGAAGATCATGAGTGATAAGATGAAAGCCAGATACGACAAAGCCATCAACTCGGAAGGTTTTAAAGAAGGGGACTTAGTGCTGTTATACAACCCACAACGAAAGAAAGGTTTGTCCCCAAAACTGCAAGGTAACTGGGAAGGCCCATATAAAGTAATAAAGCGGATAAATGATGTTGTCTACCGCATACAAACTGTTGGAAGACCACGAAACAAAATGAAGGTGGCTCATCTGGAGAGGCTAGCAACGTTTGGATCGGGAAATGTGTCTGATCGGGACGATCAGACTTAGGTGGAGGGCAGTGTGGCGAATGTTCTCAAGAATCGTTCATCTCCCAACTCTAGCGTATTTCCATCATTAGCGTCACTACCCAACTATAGCTGTGAGCGCGAGAGGCAGGTTTGCGAATGTGGCACAAAGAGGAGATGACGATAGATAAACGTTTCGAGAACACGGTTGCGCGATTAAACCAGAAATGTGTAGACATTTCTAGGTTGTGAAGCTACTGTCTGCTAGGGTATATAAACCGCGCAAAGACAACGCAAATCAATCAGTTTATTTTGAAGTGTTGTACAGTGAAGTACTGAACAGTAAGTTAACCCGCGATATTGTACTACGGTTTTTAGTACTGAATAAAGCGTACTACTTATTAAACAGAATCGGAGTGTTTTATTTAACGTACAGTGATCGAACTCAGGGAAAATAATCAAGGAATTATCGAAGTCGTCACAATATTGTGGGAAATGTTATCAAGAATCGCTCATCTTCCAACACTAGCGTATTTCCGCCACTAGCGTCACTACCACAACTACAGCTGTTTAGATACATGACGTGAGAGCGAGAGAGGGATAGGCAGCTCGCGGGTTTGCGAATGTGGCACAAAGAGGAGATGACGATAGATAAACGCTTCGAGAACACTGTTGCACGAATAACCCAGAAATGTGTAGACATTTCTAGGTGATGAAGCCGCAGGAAATACGCTAGTGTTGGAAGATGAGCGATTCTTGAGAACATTTCCCACAATATGTATACACATATGTACATTAATCTTTGTTTAAATACCTTTTTTACTTTATTGTTCCTTTGATATCGTAGATATCTTCGTTATACGGCTGATACATTAGCGCAAATTCCGAATTATCTCCGCTTTCGGGAGTTAACTTGAGCATAATCTTCATTATAAACTCCCAAAAATTAAGAAGATTTGAGCAGATATCATAACTATTTGACCGCTACTGTCATCGATAAATAAACAAACATCGCAACGACCACTACCAAAATTACGAGTTTGCCGCTACTGGACACTAGATGTCACCAAAAAAGAGCGACATCTATTTTAAACCGCAAGTACTACAACCAAAGCCATCTAGTGCGCTGATTGTTAATCTTCAATTTTGTGTGTACCAGCGTAAAATTTGGTTCTGATTAAAGAAGATTTATTGGAGGTAATCTCCGTGTGTGTATCCATAGCATTAGTTTGTACCTAAAATATCTTTAAAATTGATCTCAAATAAATGTGCCAATTGAAATTAATTGAGGAGCTTCAAACCAAAACCCAATAAATGTATACTGAATTAGTGTACACTTATTGAGTTTTGGTTTGAAGCTCCTCAATTATGAATACATAGGTACGTGCCACATAAATAAGTAAGTATATGAGAACGGTGACCATCCGTTCTGTTTTCGGCAGAACAGTTCCGTTTTTAAGAAGCTTGTTCTGCGTTTTTTTTCTAAGGAAAATAACAGAAATGATCTGTTTTTAAGCAAATGTTCTGCTTTTTTGTACCGGCAACCCTTTTGACAAATGTAATGAGTTACTCTGTAAAGCGAGTAGCGAAATTTTCACGTGAGGGCAATACCAAAAAAAAAAAAAAACTAATGGCGGCGATATACCAACAGGTTATCATAACCTCTAACGAGATTTTTAGCCGAGCTTCTCTTTCCAACTTGTGGTGTGTTGCGTTTGAGTTTTCCTACAAGTTGGCGGGACCTACAGTTTTTTGCCGACTCCGAGCGGCACTTGCAAAGCAAATGAATTTTTTGCCGAGAAGCTTCTCATGGCAGAAATACACCCGGAGAGTTTGCCAAACTACTGCCGAGGGGCGACCCCGTTTAGAAAAATTGTTTTTCTAAATAATTTTTGTTGTTACTTTTGCCGGGCATCGAACCGCCACGACTTGGTGTAGAAGGCCGAACACTTAACCGCTACACCACGGCGGCCGCCAACACTATCTCCAATACCAAGCTTTGAGTAAAAAGAGTTCTGTTTAAAAAAAGAAAAAAATTATGGTCAACGTATATATGAGCCAAAAAATGGGAATTTATTCAAAAAAATGTTTCAGGAGTCTATTGCTTGAGAAAATTTAACATGTCTGCAGCGTAAAGACCAAACTCACATATAATAGCCGTTAGCATGATACAAATAGCTTAGCAGTAAAACTTTTATCTCTTCTAGTCGACCAGGATTTGTGTATGTTTCTAAAAAATTTTAAAATGAAAAGCCATACAAGAGCAGTTAGAAAAAAAGGTTCGCATTTGTCGTTGTTTGAGAATGTTTTAAACCTTTGGCATTTCTCAAAGTTTTAAAAAAATTTCTTAAATGTCAAATACGGTTCTACCATTAAGGTATTTTTATGTTGGCCGTTAGCAATGTTTTGAAATTTGTCTAAACGCAAAACCTTCAATAGCTCATTACACCAAACAGTTGACTTGTGCCACTTTCAAAAGTAACGGATCAGTGTATATTGATTTTTGTTGAATTAGTAATAATACTTTATTCGTGTTTGGGTATCCTAGATATCCTTGTTTGTTTGTACCTAAAATATGTATGAAAACGATCTCAAATATGAGAATAAATCGTTACCTTAATTCACAAAGGGCTTAACTGACATAAAAAAAATTTACAGGAGAAGCAAAAAGTAAAATTTTGTTTACATTGAACGCATGCAAATATAGCTTTGTAAATTTGGAATATCTCCGTTAATAGTGCTAGTAACTTCTTAAAATTTGTAGTCAGGGTGTATTTTAATATATCACACTTAAATATGTGGAAAACTCATTTTCGAAAAATGTGTCAATTAGGGCCTTTGTGAATTAAGCTAACGAAATGAATGTTCGCTTTTTGTTAATTCAAAATAATAAATTTTTCACAAAAAACGTTCTTTTTATTTCTATCGAAATAGATTTTTTTCAGCGTAATATAGAATTTTTACAGTGTATGTTTTGTTCTAACGGTATACAATTTTTTGAAATCGGTTGATTAGTTTACGTGTGATATCAAAATATAAGAAAATAACCAAGAGATGCATTTACTTAAATAAATTTAAAAAAAAGAAAAAACGTAATTTTAAAAAAAGTTCTTATTTTTAAAAATCGCTTGATCTTTGAAGTGTTTTTTCAGTTTCAAATTTTATTTTGAAAAATATTTTTTTTCACTGTATGTACTAAAAAATGTGTACAGTGTATTTTTTGAAAGCAAACTTCAACACCTTTCTAATGGTATGAAGATCTTTGAAATCGGTAAAGCGGAGTAGTAATCACACTTTAAAAGTTCCTATTATCGCCATTTTTCGAATATTTTCGAATATTCGATACCTTGCCACGCCCACAATTTTTCGAAAATGCAATTTCTTAAAATGAAGTTGTGTTTGGGTAGGTAAGATATACCTCTATGCAAAATTTCATCAAATTCTGAGGGGGTCGGGTTCAATGCATATTGGGTTTGATATGAAATTCATCATATGAAGTAATATTACTTTCATGAATCTTGAGTAAATCTTAAAAATCTTTTTTGGAATTAATAGATATTATAGTTTCAACTAATAGAAATATGATAACAACCATCAACTGATTGTCTATTGGATAGAAAATCCCGCGCATCGTATAATTACATGGGTGCGCTCATACGTTTTTGTCAAGTTCAGGTGCCTGACGGTTGTTTTTAGTTTCTTATTAACATAAATATTATATATAAATACAAAAGCTCAGTCTTTATAAAATTGGTTCAGAAAATGCGTCGCATTTGGCGAAGTTATTTCGAGAATGTTTGTCCGCAGAATGAATTTGTTTGCCAAATTAGATGAATTTAAATTAATTTGACTTAATTTAGTGATCAAATATAATCTGCGGATGTACGGTATCGAAAAAACTTTGTCAAAAGTGACGCATTTGGTGCAGTGTAAACGTAGCTTAACATCACTGTCCTTGTCAAAGTCAAATTCTTCAAAGTCAAGTCTCATTCTTCTGTGTTTGGAAGAAGTGGATTTCATAGCTAATATGTATGATCACTTTTGATCTGAAAATTCTTATCACAAATGACGGATTTTACTTAGGAAGTTATTGAATAGTTCGTGTATAGATGATGATTGTTGTTCACCGTCTGGCTTGTTAGGGTCAGTAGTGATTCAAACTGTTTTTTTTTTTTTTTTTTTTTTTTTTTTGCAAAATCAGAGTACTTGATCAAGGACAAATTCAATAGTGATTTTTTTAAAAAACCTGAGGAGGTGCTCAAATTTATAAAGAGCCTCCGCATACAGCAATAAGCTGATAGGTCACACAATAGATCGTATTAATGTTCGCGGTGTAATAAGGCCTTATAATAATAATAATACAATCATACCTAGTGGAAAATTTTCTGTTAATTTCATTCAGTTGCTGTAATGACCAATTTTAGGCAGGAAAACTAATGATCGCTAAGCCGGTGTTGGGCCGCCTCTGGGTACTTTTTTGAAATGCACCCGAAGAACCCCAACTCAGAAAGGTGCTCTGCTTATAAATATAATGGACCCAACCCCCTAAATAGGATCAGCCTATGTAATTTTTGCTACCGTTCCCAACATTTTCCGACGCGTTTTTCGAGTTGACGTAGGATCTATACAATTATCAAAAACTCATGAGAAAAGTTTTGATGCCGTAAAAATTGTTGGTAGGATGACGGCTATTTTGGTAGGTTTTTCGTTGGGTTTTGGTAGGAAAAACTTTTTCAAAGTGGCAACCCTGATTCATACACTGCTGAAAAATTGTACATCTGATTATCAGCACACCCTAATATGAATATGCTCTGCTACTGCGATCTACTTTTGGGCAGCATAAGAATTCTTCTTCTTCTTCAGAAAGTAAAATCGAGCCCACCGTCGTCATCTAAACATGTAAAAAGGAAAAGACGGTAGCTGCGCAAATTGGATAAGAATGTTTCGAAATTTATATGAAAAATTTATTTCAGCATATATTAGGAGAATTTTCTTTTAGCATATTTTCTCTAAAAGACTTCTCTATCCTCTTTGGTATCATAGTCAGTTTAGCGCCATGCTCTACCGAGTAGCAATGGTAACGCAGTTCTATATAAAAATGGTAATGCAGTGCGCCACAGTAGTCTAGCGGTTAAGACGTCGCGGTAGTAAGCCGGAGGTTCGAGTTCGACTCTTGGCAATTTCTTTGATTTTTATTTTTTATTTAATTTGTTTTTAAATAATTAATTTTTAATAAATTGCTGTAAAACATGTGTTTGGACGTTGGAGAAACAAAAAAATTGCGAATATGCATGTTAAATAGGTTAAAATAAGGTAGAATAAAAAATAATAAAAAATAAAATGAAATGAAATGAAATAAAATATTACAAAAATAAATTAAATTAAACAAAATGGGCAATAAATGACTTCCATGAGTCATAAATGACTTTTCCTTGAGTAATGAATGACTCTTCCATGAATAGTAAATGACTCTACCAAAAGTTATAAATGACTCTTCAATGAATCATAAATGACTCTTTAATGAGTCATAAAGACTCTTTCATGAGTCATAAATGACTTTCATGAGTCATAAATGACTTTCATGACTCATAAATGACTCTTTCGTGAGTCATAAATGACTCTTTCATGAGTCATAAATGACCCTTTCATGAGTCATAAATGACTCTTTCATGAGTCATAAATGACTCTTTCATGAGTCATAAATGACTCTTTGATGAGTCATAAATGACTCTTCCGTTAGTCATATACCACTTTTATAGGCATCTGTGCCTCATGTTTGAGCCAAATAGGACTGTCAGGAGTTAATGTTTATGATGAATAAGCGCATACTGCATCAGCAAAAAAATATTTGGCGGAGTCGTTTTTTTTTCTATTTGTTTGTAGCAGTTGTTGATATTTTAAAAAAATTGGCACACTATGAAAAATAAAAGTACTTTTTTTTTTAAGTAAGATTATTATTTACTATTTATACCAAATTTTAGCAAAATCTAAAGAACAAAACGCTATTGTGACGAATTCGATGAATCCTCGACTATTTTCCCTGAGTTCGATCACTGTACGTTAAATAAAACACTCCGATTCTGCTTAATAAATAATTCGCTTTATTCAGTACTAAAAACCGTAGTACAATATCGCGGGTTAATTCACTGTTCAGTACTTCACTGTACAACACTTCAAAATAAACTGATTGAGGTGCGTTGTCTTTGCGCGGTTTATATACCCTAGCAAACAGCAGCTTCACAACCTAGAAATGTCTACACCTTTCTGGTTTATTCGTGCAACAGTGTTCTCGAAGCGTTTATCTATCGTCATCTCCTCTTTGTGCCACATTCGCAAACACGCGAGCTGCCTCTCCCTCTGTCGCTCTCACGTCATGTATCTAAACAGCTGTAGTTGTGGTAGTGACGCTAGTGATGGAAATACGCTAGAGTTGGGAGATGGGCGATTCTTGAGAACATTCGCCACACTGCCCCCCACCTAAGTCTGATCGTCCCGATCAGACACATTTCCCGATCCAAACGTTGCTAGCCTCTCCAGGTGAACCACCTTCATTTTGTTTCGTGGTCTTCCAACAGTTTGTATGCGGTGGACAACATCATTTATCCGCTTTATTACTTTATATGGGCCTTCCCAGTTACATTGCAGTTTTGGGGACAAACCTTTCTTTCGTTGTGGGTTGTATAACAGCACTAAATCTCCTTCTTTAACACCTTCCGAGTTGATGGCTTTGTCGTATCTGGCTTTCATCTCATCACTCATGATCTTCGTCCGTTGTCTTACAAGATCGTGTATTTCTCTCATTTCTTCTTCCAAGATGCTAGTGGATTTCCTGGTATTTATTCCTTCATCAGCATTTATCCCAAACTTCAAGTCAGCTGGCAATCGCAGATCATTCCCAAAAATTACTTTTGCCGGAGTCTGACCCGTAGTTTCATGTATTGCCGAGCGATATGCCATCAGAAACAAGGAGATGTGCGTATCCCAATCTTTCTGGAACTTATCCACTACTTTCCTCATGTGCTCTTCCAAGGTTCGATTGAAACGTTCCACCATGCCATCTGACTGAGGATGCAATGCAGTTGTTCGAGTTTTCCGAATACCCAATATCTTGCACATTTCTTGGAATACGACTGATTCGAAATTCCTGCCTTGGTCAGAATGTAACTCCATCGGTACACCAAACCTCGCTATCCAATTGTTAGTGAACACCTCTGCAATGGTTTCTGCCTCTTGATTTGGAATCGGGTAAACTTCTGGCCATTTGCTGAAATAGTCCATAACAACTAATACGTACTTGTTCCCGAGTTTGCTAGTAGGAAATGGACCAGCTACATCCATGCCAATCCTCTCAAACGGTGCACCTGTGTTGTACTGCTTCATCTGTCCATGGCTTCTCGACTTCGGACCCTTTGCTTTGATGCACACCTCACAGTTGGCAATCCACTCCGCGATCGACTGCCGGCAACCAACCCAATAGAATCTCTGCTTGACTTTCTCCAACGTTTTCGTGACTCCGAGATGACCTCCACTTGGACCATTATGTAGCTCATTCAAAACATCAGAGATTTTCTTCCTTGGGACAACTACCAGCTTCTGGGCGCATTGACCATCTTCGATTTCCCATACTCTATGTAAGCAACCGGATACCAATTTCAGACTGTTCCACTGTGCCCAATATGACTTGGCAACAGGGCTCTCTGCTGACATCTTCTCTCTTGTTGGTCGTTCGTTTTGCTCGATTCCTTGCATCACACATACCAAATCTGGGTCCTCTAGCTGATGCTTCCTTAGTTGATCCATGTTCCATTCGTCCGTGGATGTTATAGTCATCAGCCGCACATCTATAACATCTTCCTTGGCCTCAGCTTTCGAACAATGCTTGCATTCTAGGTTACATGGTCGCCGGGACATTGCATCAGCATTGCCGTGGTTGCTGCCTTTGCGATGCTCTATGGAAAAGTTATAACTTTGTAGTCGCTCTATCCACCGTGCCAATTGACCTTCCGGATTACGGAACTGCAAAAGCCATTTCAACGCTGCATGGTCTGTCCTGACGTGGAATCGCTGTCCATAGAGATACTTGTGGAAATGTTTGATGCACGCCACCAATGCCAGTAGTTCTCTTCGTGTTACACAATAGTTCCTTTCGGGCTTTCCAATTGTGCGGCTATAGTACGCCAGTACCTTCTCCTGCCCATCGACAATCTGTGACAAAACTCCTCCAATCGCATAACCACTTGCATCTGTATCCAGAATAAACGTTGAACCTGGGATTGGATACGCTAACATTGGGGCAGTGCACAGCCGTTCCTTCAAGGTTTGGAAAGCCACTTCATGTTCCTTCTTCCAATCAAATGACATATTCTTTCTGGTCAACTCATGAAGGCTACTGGCTACGCTAGCGAAATTCGGTACAAATCAACGATAATACGTGCACAGTCCGAGGAAACTTCGTAGCTCATGTAAATTTTTCGGTCTTGGCCAATCCTTTACAGCTTCGATCTTCTCTTTAGCAGTGCAAATTCCCTCCGTAGTAACCTTGTGACCCAAGTAACTTACTTCCTTCTTGAACAATGCACACTTTTTGGGACTTAATTTCAGACCGGCGCCAGCTATCCTTTGGAAAACTTCCTCCAAGTTCTTGAGGTGTTCCTCAAAGCTTTTTCCCAACACGATGATGTCATCCAGGTACACCAAACATGTTTTCCAATGCAGTCCTTCAATACCTGATCCATGAGTCTCTCAAAAGTAGCTGGAGCGTTACATAGTCCAAAGGGCATTACCGTAAATTGCCACAGCCCCTCTCCAACGCTGAAGGCTGTCTTTTCCTTATCCTCATCTTTAACCTCCACTTGCCAATAGCCGCTTTTCAAGTCCAGTGTAGAGTACCCTTTCGTACCAGATAGTGAGTCCAGAGTATCGTCAATTCTTGGTAGTGGATAGCTGTCCTTTTTCGTTACGTCGTTCAGCTTCCGGTAATCCACACAGAACCGCATTTTTCCATCCTTTTTCTTCAGTGGCACTACCGGTGAGCTCCATGGACTAGCTGATGGTTCGATCACGCCGCTGTCACTCATTTCTTGTATAATTTCTCTTACCACTTGCCGTTTGGCCAATGGAACACTTCGAGGAGCTTGGCGGATTGGTCTCGCGTCACCGGTATCAATGTGATGCTTCACTACATTGGTCCGACCTGGTTTGGAGCCACCCTTGTCAAATATGGTAGAGTACTTTAGTAGAAGTTGTTTCGCCTTATTCTGGTGGTCTTCTTCGAGCTCTTGCGTCCACGCTGTGATATTATCTGATAGATTAATGTTGCTGGTAGAGACATTTTCCTGGAGCTGTTCACAGTTTATAATCACCTCCACCTCCTGACATTGTCCCAATATAGCTCCTTTGGAAAGCTTGATTGGCGATCGAAACTCATTTAGTACTCTTACCGGTATACGTCCATCTTGTTTTGTCATAGCCAGTGTTTTTCCTACTAGTATATCTGTCTTTGATTTGTTTGCTGCCTCGACAACCCACAATTTGTTTGTCCCATAATCTCCATCAATCCTTGCCCAAACGATCGCCTCCGACTTCGGTGGAATTTGTTGGCTTTCTTCCACGAGGACCCGCTTACTGATGTACTTGTTCTCGTAACCAAAATTTAGTGGCACATCCATGTTCTTATAGCTCATAGTCCTGTTTTGCATGTCGATCTTGATGCCTTGGTTGCTTAAGAAATCCACACCAACTATGATCTCATCAACAATATCTGCCACTATAAAATTATGCAGTACGGTGACATTCCCAATTGCGATTTCACATGTTACTTCTCCTTGGACTTGGGTATCCTCACCGGTCGCCGTACGCAGCTTTGCTCCATGTAATGGCCTCACTTCTTTGTTGACTAAATCGGATCGAATAATGGAATGAGATGCGCCCGTATCAACAGTCAGTAAATGCTCCTTTCCATCCACGAGTCCTCCAACAGTAACATTAATCGACTTCCTTCCGATCTGTGAGACAGAGACTATGGGGCATCCAATTGCGGGAGCCAGCCTACGCCCCTTGCGGCTGACTCTCTTTAGTTTAACGGTTGGTTAGATTGGCAGACTTGCTCATCTCCTTCAGCCTTCCGCTTACGTCCGCTTGCATTATTGGAATTATTGAAGCCAGATCCAGATCCACAATAACGTGCAATATGACCAGGTTTTCCGCACTTGAAGCACTTAATAACCCCTTCATTTTTCTGTTGCTTCCCGTTTAGTGCTTCTAGGATTTTGTCAATTTTTTCGGCCCAGTCTGGCGTCTCCACTTCCACACGGTGAGCTTTGTTCGTGGGCATACTCAAAAGCGAGGCTGTTTCTTGTGTTAGAGCATGTGATACCGTCTCCGCAAATGATCTCTTTAGTCTTCTGGAAGCGATTCTGTAGCTCTATTTGATGTATCTGTCTCCTATGCTCGCTGCCGTAACGTCTTTCAACGGCTCCCATCAACGCTTCATAGTTGTTTCTTTCAGCGCCCGGAATAGTCTGCAAGATTTCGGCTGCAGGTCCTTTCAATGCCACAAATAAAGCAGCGACTTTGTCCTCAGCGCCCCAGTTGTTCACAGCTGCTGTCTTCTCAAATTGTAGCTTAAATACCTGGAAAGGAACAGAACCGTCAAAGGATGGGGTTTTTACCTTGGGTGTGCTTGTTGAAACAGATGGACGATTCAGCTGCAACTCTTGGATACGTCCTCTCAGCGCATTGACTTCAGCGCCCATTTTATCCTGCAGCTGTGCAATCTTTGCATCTTGTGCTTCCAGTTTTGAGGACACCAACACCTCCTGTGCTTCCAACTGCGAAGTGATAAATGACCGCTGTTCCTCCATTTGAGCGGAGATCTGTGATGACACCTGTTCCAGCCGAGATGTCATGCAAGTTTTCTGTTCTTCCAACTGAGATGCCATGCAAGTTTTCTGTTCTTCAAACTTCGATGTTATATTCGTCGACATCTGAGCCAATACAGCCAACAGCGAGTTTGTGTGCACATTTGTTACTGAATCCGGAGTATCCTTTTGCTCTTCTATTTTCGTCAACGTTGATTCCTTCCGCTTCCATAGCCTCGCGTAGACGTGATTGTAGCTCTGGCTTATTGCCTTTTGTTACCATTCCACGTTTCTCCAACTCGTTTTTGAGTTGTTGGATCTTCAAGTCATTAAACTTTGCCATATCTTTGTTACCTTTACAATGTCCTTGTTATCCTTTTCAATGTCCGTGTTATCCTTTTCAATGTCCTTGTTATCCTTTTCAATGCCCTTGTTATCCTTTTCAATGTACTTGTATTTATTTAACAATACCGCTTCTGACACCAATTGTGACGAATTCGATGAATCCTCGACTATTTTCCCTGAGTTCGATCACTGTACGTTAAATAAAACACTCCGATTCTGCTTAATAAGTAATTCGCTTTATTCAGTACTAAAAATCGTAGTACAATATCGCGGGTTAATTCACTGTTCAGTACTTCACTGTACAACACTTCAAAATAAACTGATTGAGGTGCGTTGTCTTTGCGCGGTTTATATACCCTAGCAAACAGCAGCTTCACAACCTAGAAATGTCTACACCTTTCTGGTTTATTCGTGCAACAGTGTTCTCGAAGCGTTTATCTATCGTCATCTCCTCTTTGTGCCACATTCGCAAACACGCGAGCTGCCTCTCCCTCTGTCGCTCTCACGTCATGTATCTAAACAGCTGTACTTGTGGTAGTGACGCTAGTGATGGAAATACGCTAGAGTTGGGAGATGAGCGATTCTTGAGAACATTCGCCACACTATATATGACAGATTGAAAAATTTTGGTGAGCTACATATATTTACGGTGACCATAATTTTTTTTTGAAAAAAACAGAACTCTTTTTACTTAAGGCTTGGTATTGCCTTTACGTGAAAATTTCGCTACCCGGCTATAAAATATTTATGGTTACACTCTCAATATTTGGAGTGTTTTTCATGGCGTAATCATCTTTTTGCATTCAAAAATGTTACCAACGTCTGTGAAACATTGAAATTCCAATCTCAAATAATTTCAACCAAAGTGCATCCATTGAAAGTAATTTTTTTAAGTATATTTTTTCGTTTTGTGAATAGTATTTCCTGATGGGGAGAGACATTTCCTTGTTAATTTAAAACCTATTATAACCACGGTTGCCGTTTTGGGCGAAATGTACCATTTTTGGTACGAATTTTTTTCCGGGTACGGAACTTCCAAATTTGGTACGTTTTTGAAATTTTAACGTACTCAATTTTTGATTTCGCTGAAGCACTTGACCGTGTTAAACATAAACTAAATTATTTTTAAAATATTTTGAAAGATTTTAAATCTATATATATAAAAATGAAATGGTGTATAATTGTAACGCTAAAACTCGAAAACGGCTGAACCAAATGAAATACTTCCTTTGGGGGATTTGTTTGTTATTACCACGCGCAGGTCATGTCTTAAAATCAGAACAAAATATTAAGGGGGCGTGGCACCTCCCATACAAACTGAATTTTTCAAGTTGAATATCTTCAAAAGTGTTTAAGGTAGGAACATGAAAATTGGTACAGAGCTACAGGATAACAGCACCACTCTCACCTATAAAATCGGGGGTTATCCAATGAGGGGGCGTGGTACCTCCCATACAAACTAAATTTTTTAAGCAGAATATCTGTGAAAGGGTTCAAGGTAGGGACCTGAAAATTGGTATAGACCTATATGGTATCAAAAGCCTTCTTACACATAAAAGAAGGGGTAATCGGAAAAGGGGGCGTGGCACCTCCCATACAAACTGAATTTTTCAAGGTGAATATCTTCAAAAGTGTTTAAGGTAGGAACATGAAAATTGGTATAGAGCTATAGGATAACAACACCATTCTCACCCATAAAACTTGGGGTTATCGAAAAAGGGGGCGTGGTACCTCCCATACAATCTATATATATAAAAATGTAATGGTGTTCAGTCGTTACGCTAAAACTCGAAAACGGCTGAACCAAATCATATACTTCCTTTAGGGGGTTTGTTTGTTATTACCACGCGCATAAAATCAGAACAAAATATTAGGGGGGCGTGGCACCTCCCATACAAACATTTTTCTTCAAGGTGAATATCTCTAAATGGGTTTAAGGTAGGGACCTGGAAATCTGTACAGACCTATAGGATAACAACACCATTCTCACCCATAAAACTGGGGGTTAACCAAAAAGGGGGCGTGGCACCTCCCATACGAATGAAATACTTCATAGTCGATATCTCTGGAAGTATTCATGTTAGACCACTGAAATTTGGTAAGGGATTATATGAGATCGACCCCTACCACCTCCAAAAAAGCTGGGGATAACGAAAACGGGGGCGTGGCACCTCCCATACAAATGAAATATTTCATAGTCGATATCTCTGGAAGTATTCATGTTAGACCACTGAAATTTGGTAAGGGGTTATATGAGATCGATCCCTACCACCTCCAAAAAAACTGGGGATAACGAAAAAGGGGGCGTGGCACATCTCATACGAATGAAATACTTCATAGTCCATATCTCTGAAAGTACTTATGTTAGACCACTGAAACGTGGTTAGAGGTTAGATGAGGTCGATCCCTACCACCTCCAAAAAAACTAGGGTAACGAAAAAGGAGGCGTGGCACCTCCCATACGAATGAAATACTTCATAGTCCATATCTCGGGAAGTGTTTAGGTTAGACCACTGAAATTTCTTGAGGAGTTAAATAAGATTAATCCCATCATCTCCAAAAAAACTGGAGATAAAGAAAAAGGGGGCGTGGCACTTCCCATACGAAGGAAACATTTCATAGCCCGTATCTCTGCAAGTATTTATGTTAGACCACTGAAATTTGGTGAGGGTGTCATGTAGCTGTCTATTTGTTTGGTGAGGAGTGGTGGCAAGCAGGTATGCTTGCATCCCAGGCTCGTCAGCGTGGGGCAGGGTACTTTCCACCACCCTCACCTTCAACCACATGAACAAAAAAGGGGTTCATACCTGCATGTAATAGAAAAAAAAAACAAAAAAAAACGTGAAAAGGCGTGAGTAAAGTGTAGGGAAATCAGGAAAGGGGAAGATTGTTAAAAATCATGGAAAAGTTTACGGATAAAGGAGAGGCCTGTCCTGTCAGGCGGAGTCTTCCCACCCGCTTCCGCGCATCTTGCGCGAAACCATGGGCACTGTGCTGACTCCTAATTACTTACAGTGCCCCCAAACCTGACGTTCGTCTGTCCGTCACTCAGTCATTTCCGGGCCTACTCACCTTCATACACCTTGGTGCACACAGAGGCAGCACCCACACCAAAAATAATTGAAACCTAGCCCTGCATGATTTCAACTACAACTTTTCAACTGAACATTTCATTTTTATTTCCTTCACAATAAATATTCTTCTTACATCTAACTTTCTTACACGCTAATCTGGCCTAACCCTATTTTCCAAACTAGTGTAATTCAACTTGTTTTTCTTATAATGAGAAAGAGTTAAATTTAAATCTATAAGTTCCTAAATCCTACCAACTAAGAAAAATAATTCATGTGCCCAGTTGTAGCGACCCCCCTTAATGTTTCGTTTGCGCGTATCAGTCCATTGTGTATAACATAAAGTGTGAAATGTAGCTTTGACAGAAATGTCAAAACACACTTCAACGTCAATCAAAACACACATCCATGTCAAAAATCTGGGTTGCTGTTGTGGTTTCTGCAAACCAGGGTTTTGTGCAGGACCGTAAAACAATGAGACAGGGTTCTTGTTTGCAAAAAAGTGTTGCTGTGTTGCACAACTTTTTCATTCCAATTTGTAAGGACATTTTTAAGCGAATCTTTTATTATAGTTTGCAAAAAAAATACAAAAACTTAAAACGATTAAATTTTATTTATTTGCAGGAAAAATTTTAATGTTCGAACTTCGAAAATGAGAACACAATTTTTTTTAGATAGATTGTGTTTAATTTATTAAGCCAGGTCCCAACATCAAATTTCGCCAGCATAATGCAATTAGCCTGTCGTGAAATGTTGTTAGCAGTTTTCATTTTTTTCTTGCCTTTTTCAGTACGTTTTTAAATCTTTACAAATTCTAAGAAGTAGCAAACAAATTCTGAAAAGAGTGCTACAAGTTCAAAATGTAAAATAAACTTTATAAATTAAAACTCTAAAGGCTGGCTTTCATTAGGTCAAAAGGTGTCAAATTTCATAGACTTTATCGAGATTCGGTTGCTTATTTGGTAATTGTCTACTTTAGCTGTCAACTGCTAATAAATTAGCTAAAATTATGGGAAGGGGGCTCGAAAGGCGGAGTTTGGACTCAGGATCACGAATCCGGAAGCGCTTTTTTAATATTTTGCTTCTCTGAGGAGATATTTGCATCCAAGTTTCAAGATTTCATGTGGTTGTTGTATTTACCATAGACTGCGCCTAAAAACGTCCAAAAAAGTGCGTATGGTGGCACGGTTGAAGCAACACCCCGGACTTGGGATGGCATAGCCCAGGTTATTTTTTATAAGCGCGGCCGAAGGCTGCCAGCTCATTATGTTCTGCACATAAATACCATGGATTCCGCCCCAATTTTGGTATCGAACCCGGGTCAATTTTCGGTTTTTCGACCATAACTTTTCACTGCTCACTACCGGATTCGTGATCCTGAGGCCAAACCCCGTCTTTCGAGTCCCCTTCCATAATTTTAGCTAATTTATTGGCAGTTGACAGCTAAAGTAGACAATTACCGCTTACTTCGATAAAGTCGATAGAAATTTTCAAAATTTTACCTAATAAAAACCAGACTTAAGAAGTTTTCAACTATTATTTTTCACCTTATTTTATAAATTTAGAGAACTATTACCCCTTGATTTACTACTAATTTTTTTACGCAATCGAATGCAACTCGGCGCTAAATGATACTATTTTCCAAAAAAGCAACTCTGATCATCAGGTGTTAAACTCACTTTGAAAATTTGACGTCTATGCAGAAGATGCCACACTTGTACTGATACACAATGTATCAGTCAACTGAATCTTGCAGATGTAAACGCTTAACGTTAAACGCTTGTCTGAAAGCCCTAAACTTTCTTTATAAAAATATTCATACATATATAGGTACCTGACCTACCACAATATTATAACGAAATTTAGGATGGAATAGAAGAAAAAGTAAGAACTGGTTTTGAGTAGCATTTATATCATCGAGAATAGAGAACGTGATCACTCCACAGATCTCGAATCTAATGAACATGTGTGTGTGTGTGTAGTCATAAAGTAAAGATATTGCTGGGAATTTTTCTCGCTGCCACTCCCTCAAACGATCAGTGGCGGATTAGCAGCGCCTCTCAATATGTGTACATACATCTATTTAGCATATGTGTCTCTTGGTATTTGCACTCACCTGGTCGCTCCGCTGCTATGGTACCATCGCTCTTGAGCACCTGTGGCAAAGAAAGAAACTCCAACTTACATATATGCTCAACATACATTCACTACCGAGCGCGATCCCTACTCACAATTGCTTAGCACACGCGATAGAATACCACGCGGGTTGATCTCAATGACTTTCCGATATCTGTGCTAGTTAATGGAATTGTCTCATAAATAAGAGGAAATATAGCCGTGAAATTTTATGATGCAAAGTTACCAGTGTCCTATAGTCGAAATAACCTAGTTCGTGGCGCATATTGACGTTTCCGGCACTCGCGAGGACTGGGCGGGATCCTACTGCAGTCTAATAGCTACACTTCCGCCAGCCAACAAAAAGGTAAAAATAAAGTATCTAAATAAAAGGTATCATGGCAGGAACCCGCCTAGCGCATGATTTTGGGACGTGGTAATCGGTCAAAGTCGCCTAGAGCCAGGTTACACGACCCCTAGAACATGTGCTTTAATTCGGGAGTTAGTGGGGTGTAAATCCCGAAAAAAAAAAATAAAGAAAAAAAAAAAGTCTGCACTGCAGGCGGACGAAATGCTGTGAAAAACGGAGTGTATGTAGATTCAGAATTACATGCAAAAAAAAAAAACAAAATTTGACGAGTAGGGCCTACGAAATGAAGGTGATGAAACTAGCGATAATTAAAGTGGGAAACAAAAAAAAATTATGTCAACTCGCTGCTGTCGATAAAATTTCCACCAACCCCAAATACTAATCTGAACGATAAACTGCCTTAGGCGGCGCGTTAACCTACCATGCTCTACCCATGTATGCACTATATATATATATACATATAAATAAAATTACATCACATTATAAAAACCAATTTAAGTTGTACGATACTGCCTCTTCTGTGGTTCAAGCGTTGGTATCCGGGCATAAATAGGTGTCTAGATGATGGTTGTTGTTGTTGTTATGCTGGTGAAGGATTGGCCGCTATTGTTGACGTCGTTGTAGTAACATTACCCTCGGGAACTATTGTGTCATACTGCAAGGTGGAAGATTGGCCGCTTTTGGTGACGTTGTTGTTGTGGCATCACTTTCGGGGACTAGTGTTGCATTCCTCAAGGTGAAAGCGGAGTGTGAATGTTCGCATGGTGCCCCATGAGGATTTCTGTTGGTGTGGATTTGGAGGTATCGTGCTGGTGTTGTTTAGCGTGTTGCGGTATTAGTAAGGTGGTGTGGTAGTGGGCGCAGGGTTTGGCCTTGCCTCTGGTGTTTTCGGAGTGAGTGCTGCGCGGTTAGCCGTGCCTTCCTAGGTGTTCTAATGGTGGTCTGAAAAGTTTAAAAATGAAATGATAAAAATTGTTACCAGGTTGTCAACAATTTCGGGGAATTTACTGGCGCATACGCGCTCATCTATCTTTCAGTTTATCATGTCCTATCTTTATCTTGTTCACTCCGTTCTCCCTAACCTCACAGACCTGAACCAGTCCGGGCGCAGGGAATGGAGTAAGTGAGTGTTTTATTTGCCTTGCTTTAACGATGAAGTATGGCGAATCCGCCACCGCAGAGTGTAAGCCAAGGGGATAACTATAAGTCACCGAAACTAGCACAAATCGCTTAACTCACCTGGTGTTTGTAACTGCTGCCGCGATTCCATGATGTCGGGAAGACTCCCCCTGCGATGATCAAAAACCCAGGGAAGTTCAACAACTTTTTGTGGCTGCTTCGATTCGCGGTAATTAACTTTATTTTTCTTCGCCCGCACTCGACATATAACCGCGCACTTTTACTTTTGAAACTACGAACTTTTGGCACTTTGCCAACACTTCCTCACACCACTTTACTTCAAACTATAGCCCGTTGCCTTGTTTCACTTTCTTTTATACCTTCTGCCGTGTTCTAGAAAGTAAAGTTACCAACGGAAATATCCTACCAACACCTAAGCTACTTCACTTTCGGCTTTCCCGTATTCACACAAATACGCTTTCAGCCACTCATGCATTCACACATGCACCCAGTTAGCTCCACATGATGCCCACCCTACCTATACAATGCTGTTCAGATTTCAGCAACATTGTAGCGGAACATTTGCAACATTGCTGCGGACTTCTACGTACGCATGTATACATGCTGTGCGCCACTTAGGCGAATTTGGGGAACGGGCTGGCGTTACAGGCTCGCGACCGCCGATGGTGCCTGCACTATGGAGCGTGCGCGTAAGAAAGATCTAACGCCACCTGTCTGCATCTTTTATTATGTCACACGTGTGGCCTCGACCCACGACTAAAGCCGGGCAGCTATACTCATGTCTACCGGATTGGCATCGCTGGAGGCCGCCCTTCCTACTGTACTACGACATATGACATACAGGGTTTACTAGCAACATATACACATAACCACGCATACACATTGACAATCTATTGCATGTCCCCTTATCATCACTGGGAGGGACTTAAAACTATATCACAGATGTATCTAAACCTACATGGCAAGCAATGGGATTGTCTACTGTCAATATGTGAAACGGAAAAAAAATTTATCAAAAAAATATCACAGATAAATACATCAGTCATGGGAGAAAACATGTATATAAAAAAAATATCACAGATCTGCAGGTTTTCAACCTATCCAAAATATCACAGAAGAAATTTATAGTCCGTCATGGACTCAATTGCCCGTTGCAACAACACCAAACAACAGAGAGAACTAACATTGAATATGAAACTATTACAGGCTACAACAACAACATGAAACTATTACACTACAAATATGTCCTTGGCGTGGTATACCCCGATCTTCTTGCCATTCATGTCGCCAAGCTCGTACATTGCATTTCCAATGGTCTTCAAGACTATACATTTAACATGCTTCGGAGCTAGTTTAGCATTATAGTTTGCGATCTGCGAGCTCTGCTTGAAGTTCCGGCGGTATACCATTTGCCCTATTTTGAATTGCACTTCCCTAGATCTTGTGTCATAAACCTTCGCGTTCTTCTCATGGGCCAACTTCAGTTCCTTCATGATTTTGTCCCTAATCAGCTGCATTTTCTCATTGGTTGTCAGTATCTCACAATCGGCGTCTTTCAATGCACCAAGCTTCCGGTATAACCCATACGATGCAGCATGCTGTATCATGGGGATACCAAACGCCGCGAAATATGGGGAATTCCCGATGCTAGTGTGTATTGCGCTTCGGAGTGCGAAGGCTGCATCGCTAATGTGCCTATCCCAGTTTCTTTGGTTCTCCTTAACATAAGACCTCACGATTTGCAGCACCGACCTGTTCACCCTCTCTGCGGCATTTCCTTGTGGGGAATAGAACGCGGTTCTGATGTGTTTGGTCCCATATTTTCCTAGGAAGGTAGAAAACATCTCGGCCCCAAACTGCTTCCCGTTATCAGAATGTATGTATTCAGGCACTCCAAATACGTGAAACACTTCCTTTTCCAGAAACTTTACAACTTCGGCTGAAGTGGCTTTACGCATCGGCTTTAAAAATACAAATTTGGAGAAATGGTCCAGACATACGAAAACGAACACATTACCATCTGACGTACGTGGGTAAGGACCCATAAAGTCTATGAACAAACGCTGAAAAGGTCGCTCAGTTAAATGTTGCTTGCCCATTGGAGGCTTGTGAAAATAATTCTGTGTTTTATTTACCTTACAGGTTTCACATCCCTTAATATGTATCTGAACATCTGTCACCATGCCAGGCCAATAGTATTTCTGGCGTATCCTTGATAGGGTTTTATGTATTCCACAATGCCCAGCCGATGGTGAGCCATGAGAAGCTTCCACCAAGCCTTGCCGAAGCTCAGTCGGTACCCAGAGCTTCCAGGTCTGGTCCTCCTGAAGATCGTCCCCCCTATCGTATTGCGTTCGTTTATACACGTAACCGTCCGAGATGCACAGTTCCGGCAGTCTGTCGAGGTTGTTCGTTACCGTTTTCTTCAACTCCTCATACTCGTCGGATTTGAAACTGGGCGAATCCAAGTCGATGTCTAACAATCGGCTGTCCATATCTATCTCGTCCATGTTCATTCGAGAAAGCGCGTCCGGTACGATGTTTTGCACTCCCTTGCGATGTTGTATGTCGAAGTCATACCCCTGCAGCTTAAGACTCCACCGTGCGAGCCGTCCAGACAAATCCTTTTGGTTCATCAACCATTTAAGGCTCGCATAGTCAGTTATGACTGTGAAGGGTAATCCCTCGACATATGGCCGAAAACGCTTAACGCTCTGCACGGCGGCGTAACACTCGAGCTCCGTTATGCTATAGTTGCGCTGAGCTTTGTTGAGCTTAGCGGATATATATGCGATTGGCCGCTCATTTCCGTCGTCGTCTAATTGGAACAGCACACCCCCCACCCCGTCGGTCGATGCGTCGCATTGGATATAAAATCTTTTCGTAAAATCAGGATGAGTCGGAACTGGGGCTGATATCAAACTCTCCTTCAAACGTTCAAATGCCCTCTTTGCGTCATCTGTCATGGTAAATTTCTTGATTCGGTCTTTCGTGAGGCAGTCATGCAGCGGCGCTGCAATAGTCGCGTAGTCTTGAATGAACCTACGGTACCAGCCGGTCATCCCTAGGAACCGTCTGAGCTGTTTCGGCGTTGTTGGCTCTGGGAACTCCTTCATGGCAGTCACCTTGCTGGCGTCCGTGCGAATGCAACCATTGCCCACTACATACCCTAAATACCTCACCTCCTTAAAACAGAATTTACTCTTTTCAACATTTATTGTAAGTTTAGCATCGCGCAAACACTTTGCGACCTTTTCAAGCAGACACAAATGAGACGAAAAATCTACAGAACACACAAGCAAGTCATCTAAATACACAAACACTGATTCACGCAAACAGGCAGGGATAACTTTATCCATAAGGCGGCACATTCTTTGTGCCGCGTTACACAATCCAAAAGGCATAACTTTAAATTGATACAGGGGTCTACCAGGCACCGTGAACGCGGTCTTTTCTCGGGATTTCTTTTCCAGCGGTATCTGCCAGAATGCATCCTTCAGGTCTATGGCTGAAATATATCGCGTCGTTTGTAACCTACTCAAAATTCCATCTATATGCGGCAGCGGGTAAGCATCTTTTATTGTACGCGCATTCACCTTTCTGGCATCCAAACATAATCTATTTTTCGTTCCTTTTATTACTAGGGAGACCGGCGAACTCCAGCTGCTGTTGCTCTCTTCGATTACCCCCATTTCCAGCATTCGATCTAGTTCCGCATATATAAGTTTCTGGATGGCCGGCGATATTGGGTAAAAGCGTTGCTTCACGGGTAAGTTCTCGTCAGTGACCTCGATCACATGCTCCTCTACATCGGTTTTTCCAAGCCCTAACACTGCAAATGATGGGAATTGGGCTTTTATTCGCTCCAAGGCTACACTTTGTTCGGTGGTAAGCTCGTGTTGCACCGCGTCAAAGGACAGATCACCCTCGGCGGGTACGAGTTCTGCGACGCCAAACCCATTCGCTCTCACATTCATGCCTCTGCTAACAACACTCATGCCGAATGCCTGCCAAAAATCGACCCCGAGATATACCTCCTGCTGCAAGTCGGGCACAATCAAAAATTCTAAGTCCCTTTCCATACCATCCCACACAACAGGCAACGTAATCACCCCCGTGACTGCGGTTTCTCCACCATTAGCCGTCCTAACATGTTGGCCCTTGATTGGCATTATCAGGTCCTCCTTACCCCACAATAAGGTCTCTGAATTTCTACCAATACAACTCGCATCTGCCCCTGAATCTAGTAACGCTAACACTTCATGGTCTCCTATTTTAGTTTTCGCAAAAAAACGATTATCTCCTTTGAGCGTGACTATTGTTGAAACAATTTTATTCCTAATCCTTCTAAACCTTTTTTTCTTTTCTCTCATTTTCTTAATTTTATTATAGTTCCTACTTTTCCTTTTAACTGATATTTCCTCATTAAAAATTCTCCTACGTGCTTCTTCATACTCCATCTTTCGCTGATGTAAACTCTTACTTTCTTTTCCCCTTCCTATTTCTTTTATTTTACCTCTGTCTAAACCTACGTTTTTTAACATAACTAACTGTTCTCCGGGTTTCGCTGCTCCTGGCATGAGTTCCCGGAGATCTCTGCCAGCCTGTGGTTTTCCTTGTCCGGCTTATATACGCAGAATGATGCGTTACTTCCACACGACAAACACACCATGTTATGAAACTTGGACTTACATTTAGCTTCTTGTTGGACCTCTGCCGGGTTTCTAGCGAAGTGATCGACTGGCAAGCCACAAGAGAAACATAACATCAAATGAAAGGGTGAAGGACAAAAGGCTTTCACCGCGGGCTTGAACGGTTGATTACTTGCAGACAAGGACACATCGTTTCTAAACTGATTTTGCGTTGGTGTCTGGACTTTTCCATATTGGGGTTTGGTTATTGCCTCAACGCTGTTTCCTACCTCGCCATTTCCTTCTACGCCAATCTCGCTTACTGGTTTGGCCCTACTACGATTTTCTTTGATAAGCTTTTCTGCTCTCTTACATTCCGCCTTCAATTCACCTAACGTTTCTATTTTTGCCGCAAAAGTTAAATTGGCTAGGTATGGTTTAAGGTTTCCCCTGACAATGCCAACCAGTTCCTTTTCCGGTATTCGCTTTCTTAATCGGAAGGTTAAATTGTGAATTTCCCCATAGAACTCCTCAAAATTTTCGTTTGGTAGTTGTTTCCGCTCCATTATTTCGCGTATTATTTCGTAGTCTGTCTCGGCGGTTTTAAAGTGGCATAGGAGCTCGGTTTTGAGTTCGAGATAACCAAAGTTGGGATTTTCTGCATGGTCCTCGAGCACTTGCCAATACCACTTTAAAGCGCCGCCGGTCACCAGACAGTGAAAATCCGTGAACAGCTGCTTGTACGTGATCGCATGTTGTTCACGCATCTTCTCTACGCGAAAGATGAAGCTTTCCACACTCATGCCTTTGCTAGACCCGTCGAACTTGATATGCCACTTCTCAAGGTCGACTTTCTTCCAGCGTCTAAACTCACCAGCGTGTGCTGAGGTCTCAGCTTGGGTGCGCTCCGCTCCTATATCTTGCTCCGTGCCATTGTGCCTAGGGTTGGCTCCTTCCGGTGTAGAGGTGTTTGTGGGTAAGGGTTGTGGTAATTGGGTTTTGGGTAATTGGGTCTGTACACCTACTCCGGACGTACGTCGGTTGATGTCAGCGACGCTAGCTCGTAGATGGTGCACCTCGCCCATATACTGCGCTAGCATATCTTGCTGCTGTGCCAACATTGCCATCATTCGGCTCAGCTGCTCAGTATGGGTATTCGCCGAACTCGGCCCGCCACCTACGGCCCCCGCACCTGACTCCCACTGCTGTGCGGTTGGGTTCCCTTCCTTTTCTACCTCTTCCACGTCCGACATGGCTAGCAAGCGATCGATTTTCTGCGAAAAGTTGAGGCTCTTGTTAGTTGTGTTGCACGAAAACTCGTTTGTGACCGTGATCCTAGGTCTCTCTTGTCCTCGTGACCCAAAAACCCTAGTTGTACACCGGTTTAGATAGTCGATTGGCACAAAATCTACGGGATAGGGTCTACCCGTGTCTATCTGCGTAAATATGGAACCCGCGATTTGGTTCTGCAACTGTAAAGCCCGGGTCGTACTCCTCGTGATCCTACGATTAGTGTTGAATATGCCCAAGCCGCCTGGCGCTACCTGCTCTTCTTCCTCTTCTTCCATTCACCTTTCCTACACGGGCGGAAACTTTAGCTCCCAGAAGACGATAACCTTACAAGTCACACCCCCCCCAGGAGTTGTATCCTACCGAACAAAAATTCCAATAAAAGGTTGTTTTAAATATCTTCAGTTGTGTATATATATTACAATATTACAGACGACTATACATGTGGAAATATATGTATATATATGTGTGAATTTGTAACCAACCTTAGCTATAAATTCCAATAAAATTATTCAATTCAACTCCTATAACGCTAGATATTGTATATAAATAGAAAGGAAATATATGTATGTATGTATCCTAATCTTAACCAAAGGAGTCTTCACTCGTCCACTAAGATTTTGATTTCTTTCTATGCTAGATAGAAAGTTACTTAGTTAATGCAAGCAAAAAAAGGTATAAAAACTAATACAAATAAAATAAGGTAATGAAATAGATGTCGATTTCTTTCGCGATTAATTTGGAGAAATGGTCCAGACATACGAAAACGAACACATTACCATCTGACGTACGTGGGTAAGGACCCATAAAGTCTATGAACAAACGCTGAAAAGGTCGCTCAGTTAAATGTTGCTTGCCCATTGGAGGCTTGTGAAAATAATTCTGTGTTTTATTTACCTTACAGGTTTCACATCCCTTAATATGTATCTGAACATCTGTCACCATGCCAGGCCAATAGTATTTCTGGCTTATCCTTGATAGGGTTTTATGTATTCCACAATGCCCAGCCGATGGTGAGCCATGAGAAGCTTCCACCAAGCCTTGCCGAAGCTCAGTCGGTACCCAGAGCTTCCAGGTCTGGTCCTCCTGAAGATCGTCCCCCCTATCGAATTGCGTTCGTTTATACACGTAACCGTCCGAGATGCACAGTTCCGGCAGTCTGTCGAGGTTGTTCGTTACCGTTTTCTTCAACTCCTCATACTCGTCGGATTTGAAACTGGGCGAATCCAAGTCGATGTCTAACAGTCGGCTGTCCATATCTATCTCGTCCATGTTCATTCGAGAAAGCGCGTCCGGTACGATGTTTTGCACTCCCTTGCGATGTTGTATGTCGAAGTCATACCCCTGCAGCTTAAGACTCCACCGTGCGAGCCGTCCAGACAAATCCTTTTGGTTCATCAACCATTTAAGGCTCGCATGGTCAGTTATGACTGTGAAGGGTAATCCCTCGACATATGGCCGAAAACGCTTAACGCTCTGCTCGGCGGCGTAACACTCGAGCTCAGTTATGCTATAGTTGCGCTGAGCTTTGTTGAGCTTAGCGGATATATATGCGATTGGCCGCTCATTTCCGTCGTCGTCTAATTGGAACAGCACACCCCCCACCCCGTCGGTCGATGCGTCGCATTGGATATAAAATCTTTTCGTTAAATCAGGATGAGTCGGAACTGGGGCTGATATCAAACTCTCCTTCAAACGTTCAAATGCCCTCTTTGCGTCATCTGTCATGGTAAATTTCTTGATTCGGTCTTTCGTGAGGCAGTCATGCAGCGGCGCTGCAATAGTCGCGTAGTCTTGAATGAACCTACGGTACCAGCCGGTCATCCCTAGGAACCGTCTGAGCTGTTTCGGCGTTGTTGGCTCTGGGAACTCCTTCATGGCAGTCACCTTGCTGGCGTCCGTGCGAATGCAACCATTGCCCACTACATACCCTAAATACCTCACCTCCTTAAAACAGAATTTACTCTTTTCAACATTTATTGTAAGTTTAGCATCGCGCAAACACTTTGCGACCTTTTCAAGCAGACACAAATGAGACGAAAAATCTACAGAACACACAAGCAAGTCATCTAAATACACAAACACTGATTCACGCAAACAGGCAGGGATAACTTTATCCATAAGGCGGCACATTCTTTGTGCCGCGTTACACAATCCAAAAGGCATAACTTTAAATTGATACAGGGGTCTACCAGGCACCGTGAACGCGGTCTTTTCTCGGGATTTCTTTTCCAGCGGTATCTGCCAGAATGCATCCTTCAGGTCTATGGCTGAAATATATCGCGTCGTTTGTAACCTACTCAAAATTCCATCTATATGCGGCAGCGGGTAAGCATCTTTTATTGTACGCGCATTCACCTTTCTGGCATCCAAACATAATCTATTTTTCGTTCCTTTTATTACTAGGGAGACCGGCGAACTCCAGCTGCTGTTGCTCTCTTCGATTACCCCCATTTCCAGCATTCGATCTAGTTCCGCATATATAAGTTTCTGGATGGCCGGCGATATTGGGTAAAAGCGTTGCTTCACGGGTAAGTTCTCGTCAGTGACCTCGATCACATGCTCCTCTACATCGGTTTTTCCAAGCCCTAACATTGCAAATGATGGGAATTGGGCTTTTATTCGCTCCAAGGCTACACTTTGTTCGGTGGTAAGCTCGTGTTGCACCGCGTCAAAGGACAGATCACCCTCGGCGGGTACGAGTTCTGCGACGCCAAACCCATTCGCTCTCACATTCATGCCTCTGCTAACAACACTCATGCCGAATGCCTGCCAAAAATCGACCCCGAGATATACCTCCTGCTGCAAGTCGGGCACAATCAAAAATTCTAAGTCCCTTTCCATACCATCCCACACAACAGGCAACGTAATCACCCCCGTGACTGCGGTTTCTCCACCATTAGCCGTCCTAACATGTTGGCCCTTGATTGGCATTATCAGGTCCTCCTTACCCCACAATAATCTGAATTTCTACCAATACAACTCGCACCTGCCCCTGAATCTAGTAACGCTAACACTTCATGGTCTCCTATTTTAGTTTTCGCAAAAAAACGATTATCTCCTTTTAGCGTGACTATTGTTGAAACAATTTTATTCCTAATCCTTCTAAACCTTTTTTTCTTTTCTCTCATTTTCTTAATTTTATTATAGTTCCTACTTTTCCTTTTAACTGATATTTCCTCATTAAAAATTCTCCTACGTGCTTCTTCATACTCCATCTTTCGCTGATGTAAACTCTTACTTTCTTTTCCCCTTCCTATTTCTTTTATTTTACCTCTGTCTAAACCTACGTTTTTTAACATAACTAACTGTTCTCCGGGTTTCGCTGCTCCTGGCATGAGTTCCCGGAGATCTCTGCCAGCCTGTGGTTTTCCTTGTCCGGCTTATATACGCAGAATGATGCGTTACTTCCACACGACAAACACACCATGTTATGAAACTTGGACTTACATTTAGCTTCTTGTTGGACCTCTGCCGGGTTTCTAGCGAAGTGATCGACTGGCAAGCCACAAGAGAAACATAACATCAAATGAAAGGGTGAAGGACAAAAGGCTTTCACCGCGGGCTTGAACGGTTGATTACTTGCAGACAAGGACACATCGTTTCTAAACTGATTTTGCGTTGGTGTCTGGACTTTTCCATATTGGGGTTTGGTTATTGCCTCAACGCTGTTTCCTACCTCGCCATTTCCTTCTACGCCAATCTCGCTTACTGGTTTGGCCCTACTACGATTTTCTTTGATAAGCTTTTCTGCTCTCTTACATTCCGCCTTCAATTCACCTAACGTTTCTATTTTTGCCGCAAAAGTTAAATTGGCTAGGTATGGTTTAAGGTTTCCCCTGACAATGCCAACCAGTTCCTTTTCCGGTATTCGCTTTCTTAATCGGAAGGTTAAATTGTGAATTTCCCCATAGAACTCCTCAAAATTTTCGTTTGGTAGTTGTTTCCGCTCCATTATTTCGCGTATTATTTCGTAGTCTGTCTCGGCGGTTTTAAAGTGGCATAGGAGCTCGGTTTTGAGTTCGAGATAACCAAAGTTGGGATTTTCTGCATGGTCCTCGAGCACTTGCCAATACCACTTTAAAGCGCCGCCGGTCACCAGACAGTGAAAATCCGTGAACAGCTGCTTGTACGTGATCGCATGTTGTTCACGCATCTTCTCTACGCGAAAGATGAAGCTTTCCACACTCATGCCTTTGCTAGACCCGTCGAACTTGATATGCCACTTCTCAAGGTCGACTTTCTTCCAGCGTCTAAACTCACCAGCGTGTGCTGAGGTCTCAGCTTGGGTGCGCTCCGCTCCTATATCTTGCTCCGTGCCATTGTGCCTAGGGTTGGCTCCTTCCGGTGTAGAGGTGTTTGTGGGTAAGGGTTGTGGTAATTGGGTTTTGGGTAATTGGGTCTGTACACCTACTCCGGACGTACGTCGGTTGATGTCAGCGACGCTAGCTCGTAGATGGTGCACCTCGCCCATATACTGCGCTAGCATATCTTGCTGCTGTGCCAACATTGCCATCATTCGGCTCAGCTGCTCAGTATGGGTATTCGCCGAACTCGGCCCGCCACCTACGGCCCCGCACCTGACTCCCACTGCTGTGCGGTTGGGTTCCCTTCCTTTTCTACCTCTTCCACGTCCGACATGGCTAGCAAGCGATCGATTTTCTGCGAAAAGTTGAGGCTCTTGTTAGTTGTGTTGCACGAAAACTCGTTTGTGACCGTGATCCTAGGTCTCTCTTGTCCTCGTGACCCAAAAACCCTAGTTGTACACCGGTTTAGATAGTCGATTGGCACAAAATCTACGGGATAGGGTCTACCCGTGTCTATCTGCGTAAATATGGAACCCGCGATTTGGTTCTGCAACTGTAAAGCCCGGGTCGTACTCCTCGTGATCCTACGATTAGTGTTGAATATGCCCAAGCCGCCTGGCGCTACCTGCTCTTCTTCCTCTTCTTCCATTCACCTTTCCTACACGGGCGGAAACTTTAGCTCCCAGAAGACGATAACCTTACAAGTCACACCCCCCCCAGGAGTTGTATCCTACCGAACAAAAATTCCAATAAAAGGTTGTTTTAAATATCTTCAGTTGTGTATGTATATATATTACAATATTACAGACGACTATACATGTAGAAATATATGTATATATATGTGTGAATTTGTAACCAACCTTAGCTATAAATTCCAATAAAATTATTCAATTCAACTCCTATAACGCTAGATATTGTATATAAATAGAAAGGAAATATATGTATGTATGTATCCTAATCTTAACCAAAGGAGTCTTCACTCGTCCACTAAGATTTTGATTTCTTTCTATGCTAGATAGAAAGTTACTTAGTTAATGCAAGCAAAAAAAGGTATAAAAACTAATACAAATAAAATAAGGTAATGAAATAGATGTCGATTTCTTTCGCGATTAATGGTGTTTCACCTATGGTATACTTGAAGACTCAAGGCTCTTTCTTTAATGAACTTAATAAAAAATAACAATTTGTATTCTTAGCTTTGGTGTGTTTGGTGCTACCTTGGCGAAGGTTCTGGAAAGCAGCCGGAGGTGTCCGTTTCTTTCATGGTCATGTCGATCGTCGGTCTTAGTACCGTCTTTAGAAGTGAGGCCCTACCCACACGGTGACGGAACCGGAGTGTGGATGCCACACCTCCCTACTCTTCTCGTAACGACTAACAGTAAACCTCACTTACCGCTCATGCTGGATCAACGGTAATGTGGTTCAAACAGGTCGCCGCAATCTTCTAATTAGCGTCTGTCTCTATCTGGGTGCCATACCAAGTACCACCCGCTCGGATTAAAATCCAGGCCGGGAACCTTGGTATGGTCACTCAGCTAACTTCTAACCTGTTGCCATGATGCCACAAACGGCTGAGATGAGACCCAGCCGCGTTACCATCAAGACTGTCCCTGTACAGAGTCAATAGAAGGAAAAGTAAACAACGATCGCTATCGTTCGAATAAAGAAGGTAATAAGAACGGAAAGAGTGGAACGATGATAAAAAAAACTAGAAGTTATTGTAAGTGAAAAGAAAATAAAGGGCTATGTCGTTGGGCGCCATTGTCATGTAGCTGTCTATTTGTTTGGTGAGGAGTGGTGGCAAGCAGGTATGCTTGCATCCCAGGCTAGCTCGTCAGCGTGGGGCAGGGTACTTTCCACCACCCTCACCTTCAACCACATGAACAAAAAAGGGGTTCATACCTGCATGTAATAGAAAAAAAAAAACAAAAAAAAACGTGAAAAGGCGTGAGTAAAGTGTAGGGAAATCAGGAAAGGGGAAGATTGTTAAAAATCATGGAAAAGTTTACGGATAAAGGAGAGGCCTGTCCTGTCAGGCGGAGTCTTCCCACCCGCTTCCGCGCATCTTGCGCGAAACCATGGGCACTGTGCTGACTCCTAATTACTTACAGTGCCCCCAAACCTGACGTTCGTCTGTCCGTCACTCAGTCATTTCCGGGCCTACTCACCTTCATACACCTTGGTGCACACAGAGGCAGCACCCACACCAACTGAACATTTCATTTTTATTTCCTTCACAATAAATATTCTTCTTACATCTAACTTTCTTACACGCTAATCTGGCCTAAAGGCTTGGTTTCCTCGAAAAGCGGTAACGCTATGTAACGTTCGCTATATAGCGGTAGCTATGCTCACCGTCATTAGCAGCACCGCTTTTCTGTAAACTTACATGCAAGTAGCGGTGACTTCAATCCATTCGAAATTGTAAATTTGCGGCCACTTTTCTTGTTTTTCTCTTTTATATTTTTAAAATATTTGTTTTGAAAACAATTAATTGTTGTTTTTGTAAACGAATTTGAAGAATTTTATTGAATTGACACCGCTATGACAATGACGGTGAGAAAAAACGTTGACGAAAAATTGCCACCGTCATGACGGACGCTATATTACATTACGGTGAACTTCACCGTCTTCTTACTTTACACTCGATTACTTTTACATGGCAGTATTTTTGACAACGTACTTCACTGCTATGTAACGGACGCTATATAGCGTTACCGCTTTCGAGGAAACCAGCCCTTAACCCTATTTTCCAAACTAGTGTAATTCAACTTGTTTTTCTTATAATGAGAAAGAGTTAAATTTAAATCTATAAGTTCCTAAATCCTACCAACTAAGAAAAATAATTCATGTGCCCAGTTGTAGCGACCCCCCTTAATGTTTCGTTTGCGCGTATCAGTCAACTGAATCTTGCAGATGTAAACGCTTAACGTTAAACGCTTGTCTGAAAGCCCTAAACTTTCTTTATAAAAATATTCATACATATATAGGTACCTGACCTACCACAATATTATAACG
Source organism: Campiglossa producta (assembly GCA_964058755.1). Lineage (NCBI taxonomy): Eukaryota > Metazoa > Arthropoda > Insecta > Diptera > Tephritidae > Campiglossa > Campiglossa producta. Next base: position 148,580,808 of record CAXKVI010000001.1, read on the forward strand.
AAATTTAGGATGGAATAGAAGAAAAAGTAAGAACTGGTTTTGAGTAGCATTTATATCATCGAGAATAGAGAACGTGATCATTCCACAGATATCGAATCTAATGAACATGTGTGTGTGTGTGTAGTCATGTATGTAAAGATATTGCTGGGAATTTTTCTCGCTGCCACTCCCTCAAACGATCAGTGGCGGATTAGCAGCGCCTCTCAATATGTGTACATACATCTATTTAGCATATGTGTCTCTTGGTATTTGCACTCACCTGGTCGCTCCGCTGCTATGGTACCATCGCTCTTGAGCACCTGTGGCAAAGAAAGAAACTCCAACTTACATATATGCTCAACATACATTCACTACCGAGCGCGATCCCTACTCACAATTGCTTAGCACACGCGATAGAATACCACGCGGGTTGATCTCAATGACTTTCCGATATCTGTGCTAGTTAATGGAATTGTCTCATAAATAAGAGGAAATATAGCCGTGAAATTGTATGATGCAAAGTTACCAGTGTCCTATAGTCGAAATAACCTAGTTCGTGGCGCATATTGACGTTTCCGGCACTCGCGAGGACTGGGCGGGATCCTACTGCAGTCTAATAGCTACACTTCCGCCAGCCAACAAAAAGGTAAAAATAAAGTATCTAAATAAAAGGTATCATGGCAGGAACCCGCCTAGCGCATGATTTTGGGACGTGGTAATCGGTCAAAGTCGCCTAGAGCCAGGTTACACGACCCCTAGAACATGTGCTTTAATTCGGGAGTTAGTGGGGTGTAAATCCCGAAAAAAAAAAAATAAAGAAAAAAAAAAAAAGTCTGCACTGCAGGCGGACGAAATGCTGTGAAAAACGGAGTGTATGTAGATTCAGAATTACATGCAAAAAAAAAAAACAAAATTTGACGAGTAGGGCCTACGAAATGAAGGTGATGAAACTAGCGATAATTAAAGTGGGAAACAAAAAAAAATTATGTCAACTCGCTGCTGTCGATAAAATTTCCACCAACCCCAAATACTAATCTGAACGATAAACTGCCTTAGGCGGCGCGTTAACCTACCAGCATGGGTAGAGCATCTACCCATGTATGCACTATATATATATATACATATAAATAAAATTACATCACATTATAAAAACCAATTTAAGTTGTACGATACTGCCTCTTCTGTGGTTCAAGCGTTGGTATCCGGGCATAAATAGGTGTCTAGATGATGGTTGTTGTTGTTGTTATGCTGGTGAAAGATTGGCCGCTATTGTTGACGTCGTTGTAGTAACATTACCCTCGGGAACTATTGTGTCATACTGCAAGGTGGAAGATTGGCCGCTTTTGGTGACGTTGTTGTTGTGGCATCACTTTCGGGGACTAGTGTTGCATTCCTCAAGGTGAAAGCGGAGTGTGAATGTTCGCATGGTGCCCCATGAGGATTTCTGTTGGTGTGGATTTGGCGGTATCGTGCTGGTGTTGTTTAGCGTGTTGCGGTATTAGTAAGGTGGTGTGGTAGTGGGCGCAGGGTTTGGCCTTGCCTCTGGTGTTTTCGGAGTGAGTGCTGCGCGGTTAGCCGTGCCTTCCTAGGTGTTCTAATGGTGGTCTGAAAAGTTTAAAAATGAAATGATAAAAATTGTTACCAGGTTGTCAACAATTTCGGGGAATTTACTGGCGCATACGCGCTCATCTATCTTTCAGTTTTTCATGTCCTATCTTTATCTTGTTCACTCCGTTCTCCCTAACCTCACAGACCTGAACCAGTCCGGGCGCAGGGAATGGAGTAAGTGAGTGTTTTATTTGCCTTGCTTTAACGATGAAGTATGGCGAATCCGCCACCGCAGAGTGTAAGCCAAGGGGATAACTATAAGTCACCGAAACTAGCACAAATCGCTTAACTCACCTGGTGTTTGTAACTGCTGCCGCGATTCCATGATCTCGGGAAGACTCCCCCTGCGATGATCAAAAACCCAGGGAAGTTCAACAACTTTTTGTGGCTGCTTCGATTCGCGGTAATTAACTTTATTTTTCTTCGCCCGCACTCGACATATAACCGCGCACTTTTACTTTTGAAACTACGAACTTTTGGCACTTTGCCAACACTTCCTCACACCACTTTACTTCAAACTATAGCCCGTTGCCTTGTTTCACTTTCTTTTATACCTTCTGCCGTGTTCTAGAAAGTAAAGTTACCAACGGAAATATCCTACCAACACCTAAGCTACTTCACTTTCGGCTTTCCCGTATTCACACAAATACGCTTTCAGCCACTCATGCATTCACACATGCACCCAGTTAGCTCCACATGATGCCCACCCTACCTATACAATGCTGTTCAGATTTCAGCAACATTGTAGCGGAACATTTGCAACATTGCTGCGGACTTCTACGTACGCATGTATACATGCTGTGCGCCACTTAGGCGAATTTGGGGAACGGGCTGGCGTTACAAGGGTTTATATGTGATCGATCCCTAATAGCTCCCAAAAAACTTGAGTTAACGATAAAGGGGGCGTGGCACCTCCCATACGAATAAAATACTTCATAGTCCATATCTCTAGAAGTATTTAGGCTAGACCACTGAAATTTTGTGAGGAGTTATATAAGATCAATCCCGGACACCTCCAAAAAAAACTGGGATAATGAAAAAGGGGGCGTGGTTTCTCCTATATGAAGGAAATATTTCATAGCCCATATCTCTGCAAGTATTTATGTTAGACCACTGAAATTTGGTGAGGGTTTATATGTGATCGATCCCTAATACCTCCCAAAAAACTCGAGTTAACGATAAAGGGGGCGTGGCACCTCCCATACGAATAAAATACTCCATAGTCCATATCTCTAGAAGTATTTAGGTTAGACCACTGAAATTTTGTGAGGAGTTATATAAGATCAATCCCGGACACCCCCAAAAAAAACTGGGAATAAGGAAAAAGGGGGCGTGGTTTCTCCTATATGAAGGAGATAGGGATATGGTTTAAAATAGATATAGGGATCGGGTTAGAGAAACAGACAGGGAAATAAATTTGTGGCAGGACAACGTCTGCCGGGTCAGCTAGTTTTTTATAAAGTTCTGAAATTATTGAGCAAACTAACCTTACAGAGCTACTCATTACATTTGTTAAAAAAGGTTGCCGTCACAAAAAAGCAGAACAAAAACAGAACATTTGCTTAAAAACAGAACATTTCTGTTATTTTCCTTAGAAAAAAAAATACGCAGAACAAGCTCCTTAAAAACAGAACTGTTCTGCCAAAAACAGAACGGATGCACAGAGCCAACAATGCCTAATAAAATAGAACAAAAGTCATAAGATATCTCTATAGATTTTCTTCAAGAAGATGTGCTTCTTATTATTGTAGAGACCGTCTTTTTAATTTTATTAAGAAGATTTTCTTTTTAATATTTTAAATGAAAAATAAAATGATATCGCCCTCACCGAGAATCGAACTTACAATTTTCGGAATGATAAACCCAGCTGTTAACCATCAGGCCATCGCTCACTTTTGATTTCTAGCATCTAATTACTGATATGTCTAGAGTTGTTAATGTTTCAAAGGAAAATCTTATAAATATATTTAAGAAGATTTCTTTTTAACATTTCTAATTAGGAAAAAAAGAGCGAGAATCGAACTTACAATTTTTCGATTGCTAAACCCAGCTGCTAACCATCCGGCCATCGTATACTAATAATTGCCAGCGTCTAACAACACCTTTGTACTAAATGTATAGTTTTTTAATAAGAATTTCTTCTTAGAACCAAAAAGATTTCCGTACAGTTTTTTCTTCGTTTGCACCGTTGCGACTACCCCTTTGCCCAAAAGCTGATCATGAAGACAATCTTATTAATTTTATTAGGCATTTTTGGCTCTGTGTGGTCACCGTACATATAACTTAAAGGACTGAAGGTCCTTTTGTTCAAAAAAATTGAATTCACTAGGGCCATCAGCCCAGATATACACAAATGTTAATTTATACAAATTCAATTTATTTCTTTATTGGTAACTATTGCTTATTTGACAACTACAACTTAGTTAATCTTATTCCCGTAGTCACTGGTGTGACCCGCTTCCCGAACTCGACTGATTCGCCGATGGCCGCTGCTTCCCTATATAGCCAAAAACCAGCAGCGGCGTGCCTGTTGCCTAATGGTTGACGTGAACGGCTTCGCCCGTTGGTTCCCACACTTGCGTTATGGGTTGGTTCTATTTCACAAGCATGTGAAATAGAATTATGCTGACGATTCGTCTGGAGTAATGTAGTAGCGTATTCGTTAGCCACTGGTACTAGCCATGGCCTTGAATTTGGGTGTTAGGTTGTATACTGCCATGAGAATGGAATTATGCTGACCTGGCGGCACTTGTATTGGTCAGCCGTGGGAGCGTCGCAGTGAGTGCGACTCGCGCGTGTTAACTCTTCCCCCTCTAAAGATCTGCGTCCCGCAGATTCGAATGCGGACGGCTGTCCATCTCTCGTGCCTGGGGATCCGTCTGTAGTATTGACAATCTTAATTGAGGAAGTGCTGTTCCTTTCGTTAGCTTTCTCCAAACTACCCAGATGAGGATTAAAAGCAGGAACAATCCCAGAGTTTCCGAGGCTGTAAACCAATTGGTCTTGTCCTTTAGGTATCCCAGGAGTTTAACATTGCCAATAGTCATCTCGTGGACAAGGTTAAGGTTGACGGCAAGGCTTTTATTGGTTGTTGTTGTTGTTGTTGTTAACAATGCATTGCCCTGTCTAGAGTGTATGATCATTCCGAAGATCTTCATCAAGCTCTTCTAAGGGGAGTCCAAGGAGGCGTGCAGTTCCAACAGGGTTTGTCCAGAGGGACAGAGGGGTTAGAAGAGTAGGTTCAGATGAACAATTGAAGAGATGTAGAGTATCATGGGGGGTCCTACCACATGCAGGGCATGGATTTAAGATTGTATCATTAAGTCTGGATAAGTAGGAGTTTAACCTTACACTATATCCAGACCTAAGCTGTGCCAAGGTTACTCTTGTCTCCCTTGGTAAGGTGCGTTCTTCTTCAGCAATATCCGGTGGAGGACTGTTCAGAACGGGATTCACAGGTAGAGATCCGACAAAAGTGTCTACCGACACGGTGTGGATGTCGGTTAGAGCCCGCTTATGATTCTGCAGATCAAACGGCAAGGTAATATGATGCCGGATCTCATCATAATGCTTACGGAGATGTCTCCTTATGTCTCTCGGGGGCGGATCTATGTCCAAAAGATGACGGTTTGGATGTGCTGGCTTGTGGCAGTTCAGAAGGAATTGCCTGCTCAGCATTTCCGCATGCTCTTTTACATTGAGCAGTTTTGCTCCTGATGGAGGTGAGACTCGGAAGACATGAGGAGACATCCCGTAGCAGTTCTGATGGCAGTATTTTGGCAGACTTGTAACTTCGTCCAATTGGTGTTTTGTACATTAGGCATAGTCAAAGACTGGTCGGCCAATGGCCTTATATGTAGTCAGCAACGTTTCTTTGTCTTTTCCCCAAGTACTGCCGGCTAGTGACTTGAGGATCTTGTTGCGACCACGTACCTTTGAGACCATTGCAGACACATGACCAGCAAATGAGAAAGTATTATCCAGTGTCATCCCTAATAACTTTGGGTGGCTGACAGTTGGTAGCTTAGTGCCATCAACGAAAGATTTGCAGTATAATACGGGAGCAAAATGGACTCTAGCGTCTTCACTACCGGTGACAAAAGTGATATAGGGCGATATGAATCGCCTATGTTTGCCGGTTTTCTAGGTTTTAGTAATGGAACCACTCTCGCCTTTCTCCATATTTCAGGAATGACGGAAGTGTTCAGTGAAAGACTGAATAGAGCTAAGTATTTGTTTCCCTCCTGAACAATGCCGTCGGGGCCGATGGATTTTGAGGGCTTAGCCTGTGTGATGGCTTCCTTGACTTCTGAGGCAGTGATGACAATGGGCGTATTTTGGTTTTTATATTTACGCGCCTGTCGCATGGTTCTACGTTTAGCTCTATCGGGCGGGGAATGTAGTACAAATTGTCTACAGAAGGAGTTCGCACATTCCCTAGGGTCCTTGTTCACCCTGCCAAGTCAATGATGCTGCGGAAGTCTCGTTCGCCTTTGCGTACGTCCGTAGGAATGGATAGAGCAGCCAAGGATTCGTCCGTATATGTCTGAAAACTGTCCCAGTCCGCCTTGGTTAAGTTAATATATGTACCATGCTCAGGTGTAATAAAGTCCGTCGGTCGTTCGATGGTAAAGACTATTGGGAGATGGTCAGACGCTAACGTGAGTATGGGTCGCCAATTGGTGTTGTTCAATAGTCCTGCACTTACGATGGAAATATCTGGCGAACTATAGCAGTTACCCGATACTCTCCTTGGGGCGTCTCCGTTCAATGTACAGAAAGCCGTATCATCTATTTGTTCTGCAAGTACATGCCCCCTATTGTTTGCTGGCAAGTTTGAGTGCCACATGTCGTGGTGCGCATTGAAGTCGCCCAGGATCACGCGGTTATCTCCTCGTAATAGCAAGCTAATGTCGGGGTGATAACCGGTGGGGCAACTTGAGACAGGGGGTATGTAGATGTTAATGATTTGCAGATCGACATCTCCTGTACGGATGGTAATACCTGGCTTTCTAAGATATCATCCGTTCCTTCGAAGTCGGTATCAAATAGATTATACTGTACAGAGTTGTGCGTTATGAACGCTAGACCACCTCCCAGATCGACATCTCCTGTACGGATGGTAATACCTGGCTTTCTAAGATATCATCCGTTCCTTCGAAGTCGGTATCAAATAGATGATACTGTACAGAGTTGTGCGTTATGAACGCTAGACCACCTCCCAGACCTCCTGTTACTCTATGACGGTCTTTCCGGTGGATGTTATATCCGCCATAGGTAATGAGGTCCGACCTAGGACTGAGCTTGGTTTCTTGGACTGCGGCAAGTTTTATGTCATATTGCGTCATCAAATTAGTTATCTCTGCGATCTTACCAGTTAATCCGTTACAGTTGTGCTGTAAGATTTGGAAGTGCGCCGGTGGGGTCGATGTCGAGTTAACCATAGGCGTGAGAGACGGATGTTTTCGCCCAGGTGTTGGTAGGCTAAGACCAGAGAGAGACTGGTGCTCGGAGTTGCTCATGTCTAAACTACTCCGGTGGGAGCGAGAGTGTTGAGCTGCTGCGCGTGATGTTGACGCCATAAGGCACGAGCAACAGTCTGGAGTTTGTGTGGCGGGTATAGCAGAAGTGCTGCTAGTCGTTAAGACATTATTATTATTACTATTAGTATTGCTACTAGAAAGTCGCGGTAGGGGTGCGCTTGAACGGCGCTTACCGCGGGACGCCCGAGGGCGCAAACAACAAGGGGCCACGAAAGTACTAAAGAAAGTACGGGGTCTGTGGATGTTAAGGTTAAGCCCTGAACATCCAGATTTATGGAGCCATCTCTTACACGAGAAGCATTGCACAGAATGCGACCGTTTAATATATATCTTTTTGCAACAGACACTGCATATCCATTCTTTTGGTCCGGGGTTCGGCTCAACGCCCGCCCGTAACAATAGAATATCTTGCAGCCCTGCTGCAAGGGGGGAGGATGATAGTTTCGGAATGGGACAAAACATACTAAATAGGGTTACATTGAAAGTGACCGTCCTTGGCCGAGGTAAAACCCCGGGTGGTTCCACTGCGCAGAGATCCATGGCGATGTCCTGGGTCTTCTGCGCTGAGAAGTGACTGTACATAGGGAACCGCAGGTTTTATTGGTTATAGTGGATAGCACGGGTGGGAGTATTTGAATGCCTGAGCTGCTCATGCTTTAGTAGGGTTTACCGTCAATTCGTATAGTTTCGTTGTCCAATTGAAGAATATAGGAGCCGTTTAAATAGTTGGGGGTACCACCTGACCATACCGTGCCATTGAAGTTGTCCAATAGAATGGTGTCCTCTTTGATGACTTCAACCGTTGAGTCATTGCAGCTTACGTAGCGGCAACTGGTCTTGCCGCCCTTGAGCAGTCGCGGCAGACAATCCTCTTCGCGTAGTAGGTCCAAGACATCCTGCTTGCATACCATTGCACTTGTCAGTTGAATGCACTTATCGTTGATGCCGTATGTTTCCTTCTTGTTGATTAGAACTTGGTTGTACCTTAAGGGCCGCTTGCATAAAAGCTGATAACGACTAACCGGAGTTTAATTGACGTATTTTGTATGGTTAGCTGTCAAGTTAATCACCGATTAGGCGTTATCGGCTTTTATGCAAGTGGCCCTAAGTCCAGCCGATGACCATTTTTTATAATTGCTCGGGTGATTAGATTGTTCAATCTCGTTTGATCCACCTTTGGCATGGACAGAACGTAAAGTAGCAAGGTACTGTTTGTGTAGATTGATGGTTCACCGAATTCGATGGCTTCGATGACGTTAGGATATGAAAGGACTTCCATTTCGCTTATCAATTCGTTGATTTCCTCTTTGTTGAGCAGGTTACTGTTAACCATCCCAGTCTTGGCCATTTGACAGGCTTGCACAAACTCATTGACATCATCTTTCAGGATCATCACCTTGTGCAGGATTTCTTCTGATAACTTCATAACGTGGCTAAGCCCAAGGATGTCGTTTGTGACGGTTACAATGCTGTTGACCACCTGCAATAACTCATGAGTTTTCTTAATTATTTCATAGTATACCTTGTACTGTTGGTTGTTATTCAGTTCTAGCGACTCCTGGGATCGAAGTACGTCATCAAAATCGGATGCGTCAGGAGAGCCGGCAATCCATTTCCAAGCCGATCCTATTCAGTTAATTGCACGTTTGTTTCTCGGATGTCCCGGACTCTTTAGCTCATTAAGTCTCATTTGAACCTTCTCTAACTGATAGTTAAGTACCCCCGTGATATCATTAGTTTCATTCAGCCGGGCGACTTCGGCTTCCAGACGATTTGCGATTTCTTCATAACGGGCTAGGTTGATCACGTGAATTATCTTGAAGTATCCGTTGACTATCCAGCCATACCCATCTCGTACGGTTACCACAGGCGAGTGCAGATCGAATGCGACGTATGCTTGTGCGGACGCATGGAGGCATATTCTAATATACATAGGTAGTGAGAAAATAACATTTCAAAATTAATATTCCATGATCTTAATGCTATTTATCGGATTTGATTTTGGAGAACAGTATTTAGTCAGAAAATTTGCATGTCATCTAAATGCTATCCTATGATTTTGAATACCAGGAAATTTACATGTCATCTAGATTCTATTCTATGATTGCAGGCTAGTGCCACACGTTGTGCTATAATGTAGTGAGTGGAGTTCGGGTCGCTTGGGTTTTGACGGAAATGTATGAGGACTCGGAGCGGTGTTTAAGTAGAATTTTACTGACAGTTTTTCTGTTATTATCAGTGTATTAAAAAGCATGGTGAGTTAATAGGATTTGGTTAGATCAATTTTTTTAGTATTGTTAAATTTATTAGTATTAGGGTTTATTTTTGGGGTTTTGTTACGAATTAATGAATTAGTGTTTTAGCTAGTTTGTTAGTATTAGTATTTTCGCTTTTTTCTCTTTTTTCTGAGGAATGCCTCCCCTTTTTTTTTTTTTTTAACGCTTTATGCGTTTGATATGTATCCGCTTTATGCGAGTTTATTTATCTGCCCAATGGCTGTAAGGTTTGGCAATTCACAAGGTCTCGTATGGTTCTGCTGCATCATTTCAATAAAGTCCCGTTTACATTGCTCGATTTTTCGTTCAATTGCATGTTGATTCTGAAAATTGACTCGTGTTAACGGGTCTTGCAAAATTGCATGCAACAAAGTTGGTAGCCAGCCGACTTTTGTTCAACTCATCATTCAACTTTTGTACAACCTTGCATTTCTTTACGAATGTCAGATTTTGAGGTAAAATTTTGGAAATAAAATTTTAATATATTTTTCACAAATTTTGTAACAATTTTAATGGGCATGAATTCGCCTAAACCATTTTTTCTTGATCATTACCAACACCCAGAGCAACAAAACCTGTGCGTTCCATCCCATCCAACTAGAAGAGTCAACAAGGCGCTCCGTTCGGACTCCCTGCGCGGTGCGCTTTTAAGGTATACCTACCTATTTAGTACTCATTAAAGGTGCGTTTATCAGATAATGAAAAAAAGTGTTCCTTCAAGAAACACTCCCTGGAAGGACTCTGTTGACTCCTCTTTTCAAATCCGTAGACGCTTCAATTAGGATTCCTTCAATAGTTTTTATTTTCCCTATATAGTTTTTAAGGACGTCGTCTATCATTTTCTGGAATATGGCGGGAGCATTTTTTAGACCAAACGGCAAACGCAAGAATTCGTATTTGCCGTTCATGGTGGAAAATGCTGTCTTTGGGATGTCAGAAGCCTCCATTGGTATTTGATGGAACCCGGAAGTCAAATCGATTGTTGTATAAAAGTTGGCTTGGCCAAGGCTACATAAGGTAGCGTTTATATCAGGAATGGGATAGGTGTCGGCAATCGTTACGTCGTTGAACCGCTTGTAGTCGATAACCATGCGATACTGTTTTTCCCCATTTGGTTTCGGCTTCTTTGGCACTACCCAAATCGGAGAATTGTATGGGCTTTTAGATGGCTGTATTACCCCTTCGTTAAGAAGCTCATTTATTTGTCTATCCACCTCTTCTCTGATACACATCGGATAAGGGTAACATTTACTGTAGATAGGTTCAGGAGTGGTGGTCCGTATTTCGGCTCGGACACTAGTTCATTGCCGCTAAGAGGAAGGAAAAGGTTTGAATACTTGTTTAAAAGTTGATGTACCTGCCGTCTGGTATCATCAGAGACATCTTTACCCATGGAGTAATTAACTTGGTTAGAAACCTTGGCCTTCAAGGGCAAGTTGAAGTCATTGACTTTAAGAAGACTATTTTTCCTATCAACGATGGCTCCTAACATCCTCAAGGTATCGTCGCCAATAATTCCAGAAAAGGATTTAAGTCCTGGGAGAACGAAGAACACTATTTTGGGAAGGAATCCAATATCCCTAAAAAAACTTAATCCTATTTTTTTACTAATTTGTACCTGCCCCTCGGCAGAATTCACCTCGAAGACCTCGTCGACAGGTTCTCCCCCAGTCGCAACCGTTTCACTTATAAAATTCTTATTCGCACCTGTGTCAATAAGAAAGTCTAGCATGCGACCATCGGGGAGTGTATATTCTAAGTATGGTACGCTAGATGCCCGTTCGCTAAAAAATCCTCTTCCTCTGCAGTTGCGATTGGTTCAGCTTCTGGTTCGGTTGATCATTACCAACACCCAGAGCAACAAAACCTGTGCGTTCCATCCCATCCAACTAGAAGAGCCAACAAGGCGCTCCGTTCGGACTCCCTGCGCGGTGCGCTTTTAAGGTATACCTACCTATTTAGTACTCATTAAAGGTGCGTTGATCAGATAATGAAAAAAAGTGTTCCTTCAAGAAACACTCCCTGGAAGGACTCTGTTGACTCCTCTTTTCAAATCCGTAGACGCTTCAATTAGGATTCCTTCAATAGTTTTTATTTTCCCTATATAGTTTTTAAGGACGTCGTCTATCATTCTCTGGAATATGGCGGGCGCATTTTTTAGACCAAACGGCAAACGCAAGAATTCGTATTTGCCGTTCATGGTGGAAAATGCTGTCTTTGGGATGTCAGAAGCCTCCATTGGTATTTGATGGAACCCGGAAGTCAAATCGATTGTTGTATAAAAGTTGGCTTGGCCAAGGCTACATAAGGTAGCGTTTATATCAGGAATGGGATAGGTGTCGGCAATCGTTACGTCGTTCAACCGCTTGTAGTCGATAACCATGCGATACTGTTTTTCCCCATTTGGTTTCGGTTTCTTTGGCACTACCCAAATCGGAGAATTGTATGGGCTTTTAGATGGCCGTATTACCCCTTCGTTAAGAAGCTCATTTATTTGTCTATCCACCTCTTCTCTGATACACATCGGATAAGGGTAACTTTTACTGTAGATAGGTTCAGGAGTGGTGGTCCGTATTTCGGCTCGGACACTAGTTCATTGCCGCTAAGAGGAAGGAAAAGGTCTGAATACTTGTTTAAAAGTTGATGTACCTGCCGTCTGGTATCATCAGAGACATCTTTACCCATGGAGTAATTAACTTGGTTAGAAACCTTGGCCTTCAAGGGCAAGTTGAAGTCATTGACTTTAAGAAGATTATTTTTCCTATCAACGATGGCTCCTAACATCCTCAAGGTATCGTCGCCAATAATTCCAGAAAAGGATTTCAGTCCTGGGAGAACGAAGAACACTATTTTGGGAAGGAATCCAATATCCCTAAAAAACTTAATCCTATTTTTTTACTGCCCCCCGGCAGAATTCACCTCGAAGACCTCGTCGACAGGTTCTCCCCCAGTCGCAACCGTTTCACTTATAAAATTCTTATTCGCACCTGTGTCAATAAGAAAGTCTAGCATGCGACCATCGGGGAGTGTATATTCTAAGTATGGTACGCTAGATGCCCGTTCGCTAAAAAATCCTCTTCCTCTGCAGTTGCGATTGGTTCAGCTTCTGGTTCGGCCTCTCTCTCCACGTTGTTTGTCGTCACATGGTAAAGACGCTGTTGCTTGCTCGGTAGGTTTTCAAACCCAGCTCCACGTTTGAAAGGGTTTGGTCGGTTCATGTAATTTACGCGCCTACTCTGAATGGATTGAGCGTTTATCAAAAGGGAGTCTTCGTTCCTGGGGACGCCATGTTGGCCTTGGAGGGATTGCTGGTGTCCTGATGGCACCAAAACTATTCATGCGATCTGGTATCGCATTTATTGGCGCAACAATGCGATTGTTGTGGCGTGCACTGTGAATCGTGTAGTTTCGGAAATTCGTGTTTTGGATTTCTAGGCATGCAGAATATGGCTCAGGTAGGGTTTTGGGACGTTGTATAAGGAGCATTTTAGCCAGCTCCCCGTTCAGGCCGCGGATGAAAACATCCAGTGCGCGATTCCTGTAGGTATGTATCTATGAGGACTCCTGTCGTCTCCGCAGAGTGCGTTTCCGTTTTGATTTTATTTAAAATCAAGGAGAATCGGTGATTGGTACACAGCAGCGAAAAATTCATCGAGCCGTAAACTACCTTGGGTTAGTTGATCCGCTCCAAGGTGCGGATGTCCCCTTTATCCGCGTAATGGAGGGATGGGCACTCTTTAATTGCACGCCAGTTGGTGTCGAATATGTTATATGATATCAGAGCAGCATCAGCTGCTCTTCGTACCTTTAGGCGAATGTACTGTAAAATAGCACGGTATATCGGTTTGTTTCTTACTACTTGGAAATCCGACAGGATACTCTCAACAGAGTTCACCCATGAAAGATATTGGACGGGGTTACCGTCAAAGGATTGCAATTCCTTTACGCAATCGGGTAACCTGGATATTTCCTTAATGTCCGCTTCCGTTGCCGGAGCTCGCGGTTCTGCATCCGGCAGTACCGGTGGAGACGATTGGCTAGCTTCTTCCAGAAGGACGAGCCGGGAGCGAAGGTTGTCTAAGGCAGATACCCGCTTATCGACGCTGTTCACCTGCTCCAACAGTGCGTTAACCGCACCCGTCAAATTCGTGACGGTGACTTGTAAAGCCTCCATGGGTCCCTAAGGAAGTAAAATTGTTTTTTTATAATTATATTATAATTACTTACGCCCCTATCAGGTAAGCGTATAGCATGAGCACTTTTTCCTTTCTTTCACTTTTTGTCTTAAGGTTCTTATATTCCTTTCACGCTTTTTTGGCTCAAGGCTTTTTTTCCTTTTCACAATTTTTGCCTTACGGCTCTTATATTCTTTTCACGCTTTTTTGGCTCAAAACTTTTTTTCCTTTTCACAATTTTTGCCTTACGGCAATTCTTTTCACGCTTTTTTGGCTCAAGGCTCTTTTTTCCTTTTCACTATTTTTGCCTTACGGCTCTTTTAAACACTGCGCTCCGAGTCCCTGCTCGGGCGCCACTTAAAGAACTGAAGGTCCTTTTGTTCAAAAAAATTTAATTAACTAGGGCCATCAGCCCAGATCTACACAAAGGTTAGTTTATACAAATTCAATTTATTTCTTTATTGGTAACTATTGCTTATTTGACAACTACAACTTAGTTAATCTAATTCCCGTAGTCACTGGTGTGACCCGCTTCCCGAACTCGACTGACTCGCCGATGGCCGCTGCAGCGGCGTGCCTGTTGCCTAATGATTGACGTGAACGGCTTCGCCCGTTGGTTCCCACACTTGCGTTATGGGTTGGTTCTATTTCACAAGCAGTGAGTGCGACTCACGCGTGTTAACTTATATAAAAAAAAAAAAAAAAAAAAAAAATTAATGGCGGCGATATACCAACAGGTTATCATAACCTCTAACGAGATTTTTAGCCGAGCTTCTCTTTCCAACTTGTGGTGTGTTGCTTTTGAGTTTTCCTTCAAGTTGGCGGGACCTACAGTTTTTTGCCGACTCCGAACGGCACTTGCAAAGCAAATGAATTTTTTGCTGAGAAGCTTCTCATGGCAGAAATACACCCGGAGAGTTTGCCAAACTACTGCCGAGGGGCAACCCCGTTTAGAAAAATTATTTGCTAAATAATTTTTTTTTGATGTTACTTTTGCCGGGCATTGAACCGCCACGACTTGGTGTAGAAGGCCGAACACTTAACCGCTACACCACGGCGGCCGCCAACTTATATATATTAATTTAATTTTTAATTTGATCTATCTATTAAATTTAACTTTACTAATCATATTTACAATTAACTAAATAATAATTTATTTAAAATTAAAATATTTTTTATTTTTTTTTAATGTTAATCTTTGTATTTGTAAACTCCATCTCTAGTGTATTTTTTTTATAAATACATATACATTTATTTTTCAATATAAAGAGTGGTTTTAACAAGGTCTCAAGAAATTAATATAGATGAAAACATGCCTCTTACTCATAGTCCAACAACTTCATCATGAATATCTCAAACTAACTTTTCTTCAACAACCATAATTACAACAAATACAATTCTAACACCAATAACTACTTCAAATATTCAACTTTTACAAAATCCAACAAAAACAATTACAATAACTACAATACCCACACCAATAACTACTTCAAATTTTCAACTTTTACAAAACCCAATATCCACATTTACAACAAATTCAATTCAATCACCAATAGCAACATTTAATCAAAATATTCACCCAACATCAAATCTTTTAAATTCTTTACCACCACCTTTTGTTACAATGCAATCTTTTCAAAATAATCAACCAAACAATAAATATCTTAAGTTACCACAATTTTGGTGTGAAAACCTCGAAGTATGGTTTATTCATGATGATTTATTAAAATTTCACAACATTTTAATTGCTCTTCCACAAGAAATTGTGTCAAAAATATTTGATATTATAAATCCTCCACCATTAACAAATAAATATGAAACTATTAAAAGAATATTATGTGAGAGATTAACCAAATCTGAAGATAGTCGAATAGAACAACTTTTCTCTAAAACTCAGCTTGGTGATAAGAAACCCTCTGAGTTATATCGTGAAATGAAATGTCTGATTGGTGCAAGTTCAATTATTGGACAAGAATTACTTTATAAACTTTGGTTACGTAAGTTACCACAACAGATTCAGGCACATTTAGCTTCTTGTGATAAAGAAACTATAGATAATAAAATTAATATTGCTGACAAAATTTTTCATCTTAATATTCAATCACAAGTATCTTCAATTTCTAAAAATTCTACTTTAGATCAAAGTATTCAAAATTTAACTCATTTAACTCCTATACTTTGTGAAAATTTAAATAAATTACCTCTTGATGTGAATGAATTGCGAACAAACACAAAATATAATGAACGAAATAATTTCAACAATAAAAATAAAAGATCGTTTAGGGAACGATCAAATTCTCCCAATAGTATATGCTGGTATTATTTCAAATTTGGGAATAATGCCTTCAAATGTATTAAACCATGCAAATTTTTTTAATACAACAAATAAATGTACTTTTAGTTCACCTGTTATAAATTTTTTAAGTTATGAAATCTCCTCAAACGGAATTAAACCCTCAGACGATCGAGTAGAAATAATCATGATATAAATACTACAGGTAAAACCATGGTATAAAAAAGAAGGTAAAGCCGCTGTCAAAAATTCGTTGTCAATCTAGCTTCACTTTTGATTAAAAAAGAGTTTTCTGTCATTTCCTTTGATGTCAACAGATAGCATAGCGTTAAAAGGGTATTTTGAAAAAATAAATTGGGCGTTTTCAAAAAAAAATTGTTTGTGTACTGATTTTTTAAGTTAATTTGTTTGAAGGTACTCATAGAATTTTTTCCAAGCCGAAACGATTCGGAAAACTCAAGTAGAGAGGATTGGTCATTGAAGCATAGTGCTTAGCTTTATATCTTCATTTTTAAATTGATTTTAAAATAAAAATCAAGCCCAAGGCTGATTTACATGGGTTGATTTGCTATTCGGTTTTTGTCGTTTCACCGTTTTAATAGCCATTCGATTTGCTGGTTGATTTTGGTCGAAGTGCTATTATCACTGTGGAACGAAAAAAATCGAATAGCAAATCGACCAGTGTAAATCAGCTTTAAACCCTGCAAAAATCGTTGGATTATGTGTTCCAATTTTTTGATATTGGATTACTCCAATAGTAATCCTTTGTATACCTCATCGGACCACCTTCAGCTTTTTGAAAGCCGACCATTGTGACGAAAATCACGACACTATTGCAAATTACTCTGACTGTAGGTACTCCATGGAGTAGCAGAAACAAAACGAGGGTTGGAGTAGGTAGTCCAGTCCTAGGATATTGCAATGTTACTTGGATTACATTTGCAGTACTCTGATGCTATAATTGGAGTACTCTTAGGATAGAAAATAGAATACTCTCGATTTTCGTAGGGAAGGTGAAAGAATGGAAACAAAATACATACACAACATTTTTTATTAATTTAAATTTATTTATTAGAGTGGTCTCCCAACAAACATCGAACACCAAAAAATCAAACGTTTGAGAAAACTTCTATTCTCAACTTTTTCTCAAATGTTGTTTATATAACAGGATTATTTGTTGAACTATATTAATTTAAAAAGTATTAAGTAAAACTTAACTGCATAAATGGCCAGTTTCCATTTATTTTTATTAAAATTTCGCATGATTGGCATCTCTGAATAAACATTTCAATGAGAGCATGTGGATTCCATTTCGATGCACTCCGCTCAGTTTGAGAAACGTTTGAAAATTCTGCCGTTCTCAATTTGAAAATCAGGGAAAATCCCATATTAGAAATGAGCCTTTTAGGTTGAGAACTCTATCAACGGTTATTTCGCCTCAAATTGAAAACGAACGTTTCAGATTTGAGAAGATGATTGGTTCTCAAATGCATCTCAAATTGAGATTAGCTAAAAATGTTTGTTGGGCTTTTATTTAGTGATGTTGTGGTGGTGGTTTTGTAAAAAAAAAAACAATTGGTGGTTGTTATTGTTGTCGCGCGATTTATGCCAGCAAACATTTAGGTTAGAGAACGATTAGAAGACGATTCGAATTCTAATGACCTTCTCTAGGCTAGAGGATTAGAGAGCGATTAGAGAAACTGTCGAGAACTACAGCTTTGTCGACAAAAACGGGACTTAGTTCTCGATATAGGGAAAAAGGTTAGATTTCTAACCAAATTCTAATGTATTTCTGTAATGCGATTCAAATATGCACGAATTTGCGTTAGTTCTCTAATCGTTCAAGAGTTGAAAACTAGTGTAGTTTTCTAACAATTTTCGCGACTCGAGAGCTACACCATTTTCTAATGTGCAAAACTAAAATTTCTCTAACGCTATATTTTGTATGCTGGGATAGCGCTTTTGTTGTTGGTTGGTAATGTGGCAGCAGGTCTATACAATATACGAGGCGGTCCCGCTGTTGTTGTTGTTGTTGCTGGTTATTGCAGTGGGCCTATAACAGCCCCTGCTGTTTTCAAGGCTGGTTGTTGTGTTTGTTGCGCTCTTGCTGCTAGAGCTTTTAGTTGCTCTAGTTACCCAGTTGGTATTGTTGCAGCGGGCTGATTTTGTTGTTGCTACGCACTTGCAGTTGTTGTAGCACGTTTTTTGCTCGCGCAGTTGTTCCAGCGCATTTATGCTGCAGCTCAGTTTTTGTTGGCATTGCAGTTGCAAGCGCTGTTGTTGCAGCAAGCGCTGTTGCTGTACAGTGCGTCTTTAAGACTGCCTTTCGCAGTTGTTGTTGTCCGCGATGGTGTTGCAAGGTTTGCTTATCCGTTTTTGTTGCTACAGCGCTTCGTGTTTGCGGTTGCACGGCTGATGTTACTGCTTCTGGTGTTGTAGGCTGTGTGTTGAATTTTTATTGCTTTCTATTTATTTTATTTTATTTGCTTTTTTAAATTTCACCACAGAAAAAACTGTTTTGAAAAATCTTTTTATTTGTCAATATTTATTTGTATATGACAGAAAATGAAGGATTTTCGACACGAATAATTGGTAGCATGAAATGTCATGATCTCTTTTAATGTCAGTTGGTGAGCAACAACAACGAATTTTTGGCAGTGGCATTACCTTCTTATTTGTACTATGGGTAAAACCGTTAATGACACTAGTGACATTTTTTAAGCAATTCTTATACTCATTTATTTTTTGCCACGTCTTTTCTGTTTGGTTTTTTCAATCAAATAAATTACAAATCAAAATAATTTATTTTCATTTTTCTTCAATTTGCGATTAGAACTATTGCTAGAATTGTTAAAAATAAGGACTGTAAAAGCGGAGCGAATGTGCTACTCTAGCAGGCTAATCTACCATTTCATTCCCTGCCATTTTATAGTGTACAAGCGTCCACCTAAACGTGGAGTGTAAATTGGAAAATATTTTTTTTTTCAAATTTTTATATTTTAAATTTTTTGAATATTTTTTTTCTATTTGACTTATATACTGACACCCTCGTGAAGGGTGGACACCTTGCCGCGGTACGAGGGCTTAAGTCGATAGCCACAGGGCTTCGCTGCCCTTGTGATCATAGCGCCGCCGGTACTACATCACGAGAGAAGCAAAGCCTCTCTGGCGCGACGACTAAGATCTTCCCCCTCCCAATCCAGGGTGTTATGCGACCACGTGCCCATTGGACGTTTGCAGCCGGGAGGCAAATCGTGGACGATACATTCCCCTTACTCTTCCTTTGACCCTAAACTGGCCTTGCCCGGCGAGGGGTCGTACGAACAAGATGAAAGATAGTAACAAAAACCCTAAAACTAAAGATACAACAATGTATACTGCACAGCAGAGGAGCAAAATGCTGGAGCACGCGAGAACGCAACGTCGGAGGACAAACTCTATTTCTTTATCAGCCGAGAGATCGACAGCGATGGCAACTACGAGTCGATTAGCTCTGGATAACAAGGGGGCAATCCCCAAAGTAAGTACCGGAACAAACACGGTGAAGCCAACAACGGCTGATGCTAAAGCCCCAGTAAGTGCCGGTACCGAAACCAAGTCTTTAACGTCTGTGGCAGTGGTCTAACGACCTGGCCCCAGAGATCCAAATAAGGGAACGACCGCGATGGCAACTACGGGTCGAAATTTACCCCAAAAGACATCTCCCAGTCGCTCTGAGTACTTGGACAAAAGAGCGGCCGCAAGGATCCTGAAGAAATACGAGGGTATTTCACAAGAGACGCTATCGCCGAATGCTAGAAAGACGGTGGAGATGGCTGAAGCTATCTTACCGAACTTCCAAAGCGATTACGCGCCAAAGAAGGTTAATGGAAATCCCTTCAAACGCCAGAGATCGGACGTGGATTTAAAACCTCACCCGAAGCGGCAGCAACACGCCCCCGTAATGGGTAAACTCAGCTTTGCCGAAGTGACTAAGGATAGGATCCTCATAGGCGTCATTGACCGAGGTAATAAAACTGGGCCATCCCTAGGGACCAGTGGCGGTACGTCCGGAATGCTATCGGTAATGCCCTTCTCGACATTATGGATGAGTCTCCGGGTGCCACTCCGATGGGTTCTGATGCGGGATGGCACCAGGGCCGAATCAAGGTATTCGCTTGCGAGGATGCAAAAACTGTTGCACTGTACAAGGCGGCAGCTGCAAGACTAGGTGAGATCTACCAAGGGGCAAGAATCGAGGTTGTCGACTGGAAGGACATCCCGGCTCGGCCAAGGGCAAGAGCGTGGATTCCTGCTATCCCTGCTGAACCTGAGAGAATTCTCTGGATGCTGAGGATCATGAACCCGTCTCTCCCGACGAAGGACTGGGGTGTCAATCTGGTCGAGGATGCGGTAGGGCCTGATAGGCAAGTGATCTTCACCTTGAATAAGGAGGCACTCGAGCCCCTTAAACGGTGCAACGGACGAGTGCACTACGGTATGGGTCAGATCGTGATTCACGTATACCGCGGCGATGCACAGCGCGCTGCTATTTCGGCTGCACCGGAGGACTCGGACATCGCAGTGCCGGAAGGGGAGTCGGAGATGTCCGACTCGGAAAGTATGGTATCTGCCACATCAAATGGCGAAGGAGCAGTGGACAGCTCGGAGATGGGAGACAGCCTGCTGGACGGGGAAGACCTGAACGACACAGTGATAGCAGCTAGTCCTGAGCGCACCAATGTTGACACTGCCACAGTTAGTAGGATCTCTGCCACGCCAAACCGTGGTCTGAACAAATCGTCGTTGAAAGATAAGCCTCCAGACGAGGCGGAACTCGACGATACGGCGGTGGCAGGGAAGTCTGAGCGCTCTCATGTTGGTGGTGATTCAGATAAACCTGCACAAATCTAAAGCAGCCTCGGCTGCTTTAATCAGTCGTCTCTCTAAAGGCGACGTAGATCCTGGTCCGTGGTCCTCATCCAAGAACCCTGGGTCAACAGCTCAAGGATTTGCGGTTTGGGGACTAAGGGTTTTAAGCTTATTCGAGCCAGCGAGGGGGGCAGGGTTAGACCCTGTATTCTGGTTAAGTCTGAGCTGAATGCCTTTCTCTTGCCCAACTATACCAATGGTGACGTTACAGCTGCCAGTTTAACAGTCGACAGTACCAGTCTGACGATGGCGTCGGTCTATATGCCCTACGACGCCGAAGAACCTCCGCCACAGAGGGAGGTAAAAGACCTGGTGGCAAATTTTTCCATGGGTCATCTTATTATCGGAACTGACGCCAATGCTCATCACGTCCAGTGGGGAAGCTCCGATATCAATGCTAGAGGAGAGTCGTTGTTTGACTATTTGTTAACAACTAACCTGGTAGTTTGCAACGTGGGTAACGAACCTACGTTTATTACTAAAACCCGTAGGGAGGTCATAGATCTCACTATTTGCAGCGAAGGCGCTTATTAGTGGGTCAGAAAATTGCGCGTTCTCGATAAGCACTCATTCTCCGACCACCGGTACGTAGAAATTGTTCTAGACTTTTCTGTTGAGCAGCCGGTTATGAAACGCAACCCACGTAACACTAACTGGCAGCTACACAATGAAATACTATCTAGGGACTTACCAGCACTGTCCCCACAAGTCCCCTCATCAGTAGGGGAGTTGGAGGAACTGGAGACCTTTACAACGGCGCTCTCGAATGCCTTAGAGCAGGCTTGCCCGGTGCCAAAACCACGCGGTAAACATAGGCCACATTGGTGTCCTACGACCTGGACTCGCTCCGAAAATCATGTAGGACACAATTTAATAAGGCCAAGAGCCTTGGCACGGAGACTCAATGGCTCGAATATAAAGTTAAACTCAGGGCCTACAAAAAAGCTCTGAGGCAGGCGAAGAGAGTATGGTGGAGAAATTTCTGCACTGGGGTCGAAAATGTCGACGATACAGCGAGACTTAGACGAGTGCTCTCAAAAACTCAAACAGCCACAAGCTATTTGCGCAAACCTGACGGATCCTGGACCAGCACGGAGAGGGAAACCCTAGAGCTTCTCTTGAATACGCACTTCCCAGGGAACTGGCATGAGGAACCCGTAGCACCTACAACAAACCTGGCTGTATACATACCCATCACGGAGGAAAAGGTTGGGTGGGCGGTTAAAAGCTTCGAACCGTTCAAGGCTGCCGGGCCAGACGGGATTATTCCCGCACAACTCATGAACACGCTGGAGACATCAGCCAAATGGCTAAACTTTAAACTAAAAACTAATATATAAGAATAAAAATTAAAAATTAAAAAAAAAATCGATTTCACAGTCAATTCATTTGGTTTTTGTGTACATATATAACATTTATGTATATAAAATAAGCAGGTTATATATCTCCAAATACTTTTAAACTAAAAACTGATATATAAGAATAAAAAAAAGGGAACCTAAAAAAGTTATTCTAGATTTGACGATTGTTGTTGGTGCCAATCAGTAAAACAACCAACACATAGCCCAGGTTTATCATCACAGCCAGCACATAGAACACTGGTTGCCTTACTAACGCCATTCTTAGAACATTGACGACATCGAATATATTGTTTTTTTGTACCTTTACGGGGTATGTTTTCCAAAAAATGATCAATTTTTTTCGTGATCCATTTCTATAAGTTAATTTTTTTCAGTGTCAAAGCAAAAATAACACAGGGAAAAAGAAAGTAAAAAAATAAAACTTACCAAAAATATTACGTCCTCACGCAATGACACTTTTTTGCAACTGTGCAAAAATACAAATAAGTACGTCCTGACGCAATGACATTTTTTTGCAACTGAGTAAAAATACATATAAGTACGTCGGCTATAAAAGACGTGATGTTTTTGTCCCACTCACGGAAATTTCCGTTATAGTTAACAAAAAAAAAACAAAACAAATCGAATTGGGACACTAACTTAAATCTGATTGCTTCTGCAGGGGCGCACAGTAAGCTACTACATATAAAACCAATGCAGTAGACGTCGCCTATGTCCGACGTGTTTATATACGATTTTTTTTCTATGTCGGCATATACCGACGTGTCCCAATTTAAGCCATTCGTTGTGTCGGACTATGCCGACGTGTCCGCGAAAGGGTTAAACTAGAAGGGCACCAAATAGTTGCCGTTTCGCTTTGTTTTTTTTTTTATTCTAATTTTTTTAATCGGTTGATATGTCCTCGAAAGGGGTCATACCAACTGAGCAGAATCTGAAGAAGCGTATATTATGTTAGAAGAGTTTATAAAAGAGCTCGAAGAAGAATATGAGAAAATAAAATTAATTAAAGAAATAATGTGGTTAAAAAATTTTCAAAAAGCAATAGAGTCAAGTGAAATAAGGTTGTAAAAAAAAGTAATTAAAAAAAAAAAAGAAAATTTTTGGTACGTTAGTTTAGTTACTTGCAATCTATTCCCATGGATTGTGCATTGCCCGAAGATCTTGACTACGAGGCAATAAATAAAATTGTAGAAGATTTAGAGCGTGAAAACGCGGACGTTGCCCAAAAGTCGAGATCACGTAATATAGGCAGCAATAGGCATAATCTAAATTGGTTGAAAAAAATTGTGGCCCTTTATAGGAATTGGTAGAAAACCCACAATGGAAGACCTTTTATATCCTTCCAATTTGGAAGAAGAATTAATTAGACTAATAAGAAAAGTAAACCCTTAAGAAAAAAAAAACTTATGAATAAATAAAAATAAAAATTTAAACTCGAAAATTTGCTATTAAATTTTTTTTAGAGAAAAAAAAAGGAGTAAGTAAAGACCATTTCCATTTGTCTATCTGATTCTTAATATGGGGGGAAAAACTTCTAAAGTAGATACTCCAAATGCGAATGTAGTCAATAGCATTAAAATTGTTGACCATACTGAAGCTTTGGAATTCATAAAAATCTTGCTACTGATTGTGACAATCTGCACCTGTACCAGTTTGTTCCTCAAAATATACTCAGTCCACAATAAAATTTTAAAAAAAGAAATACCAGAGCCGCGCAGACGGTCTGGACAAAGTATAAGTAATACAAATGGAAAAGTGGAACGATATTTTGAGGGAACTTTCTGAAGAAAAAATAAACGCGGAAAAGTCATATAAATGCATATGTAAAAATACAAAAATTAAAATTGAAACGATAAAGAAACATCTGAATATCATTTTGTTGTCATTAAATAATAGCGGAAAAATATTGAAAAGAACTAACCATTATTTAACAAAAGCTCACCAAACAGAGGCATACCAAATATTCTCGTCTATCAGAGACAAATTGGTGTACTCATTATCAAGATATGAAATTGACTTCATAGTGCCAAAATCTTATGAAAAAGACATTGAAATAGATTTTGACGCCAAATTACTGGAAGATAGTTCAGAAGAGGAACTAGAAGAAGAAGAAAAAGTTCATTCTGATTCTGATAAATCTGTTCAGACTGAGATTATTGAGAAACAAGAAACATTTTCTCAAACAAATATTGTCGCCCAAGCAGGACAAAATTCCCGAACGGACACCGAAATGGCGCAACCGCGACATCATTCATTAAAACTGCGTCATCGATCTTACCTGAGTTCGATGGCAAACCAGAAAACTTATCGAGTTTTCTGGATGCCCTTGATATCCTCGAACAAATCAAGGAGGAACATGAGGCTTTAGCAGTGTCCATGATAAAAACAAAGCTAAAAGGCACAGCTAGAAA
This sequence comes from Campiglossa producta, assembly GCA_964058755.1. Classification (NCBI taxonomy): domain Eukaryota; kingdom Metazoa; phylum Arthropoda; class Insecta; order Diptera; family Tephritidae; genus Campiglossa; species Campiglossa producta. Next base: position 148,605,365 of record CAXKVI010000001.1, read on the forward strand.
TTTGATAAGCGCTGAAGAGTCAATACAGGAAATAAAACTAAAACTAAAAAATAAAGTAAAGGGTGAGTCAGTTGAAGTTATAACAGCGAAACTCCTGAACATCCAACAGCGCAGTAAGACTGCTAATCAATATACTGCGGAGATTGAAAAAATTGACGAAGTCATTAGAAGGAGCATACATATCTGATGGCTTAACAACAGACCTAGCCACCAAATATGCTACACAAACTGCTGTAAAAGCTATGTGTAAAAATTGTTCCAATGATAAGGTGAAAACAATTATGCAAGCTGGAACGTTCACTTCGATGAACGAGGCCATATCAAAATTCACAAACAGCTGCACAGAAGTTACGGGAAACCCTAATTCATTGTTACACATACGTCAACAAAATTATTTACGCGGTAATTTCCGCAGACGTTACCAGAATAATGCCTACAGAGGTAACCAAAGGCGCACATTCCCATCCCGTTTCAATAATTTTAATAACAATAATAATAATAATAATAGAAATAACAGTCAAAGATCCGGAAGAAACTTCGGAAATCAATCTCGCGGTTCTAATCGTAATAACCTTAGAAACGTTAGAAATGTGAACCAACAGGAAAACCAGCAAACTCCACCCCAATAAATAAAAAACTATATGTCTTCAACCTGCACCTTAATAGTTATATATCTTCAAAAACAACTCTAAACAATTCTATTTCAACCCTCCTGATTGATACAGGAGCGGACATATCAATTATAAAAAAGGGTCAAATTGACAATGATGTCACCATTAATTACTCTCAAAAAACTGAACTAAAAGGCATTGGTCACGTTTAACAAGCACTATTGGTACGGTTACAGCAGATTTAAAGGATGATCACCTATTAATTAAACACAAATTTCATATAGTGGAAGATACATTTCCAATCCCATGTGACGGAATTTTGGGACTTGATTTTATTAAAAAATATAATTGCATTTTAGATTACAATAAAAACGGGGACGTCCATATGATTACCCAGAAAACATAATAATCCAAATGACAAATAACCCAACCGTAAATTGCATAACAATCCCAGCAAGATCGGAAGTAATCCGACAAGTTCATATTGAAAATGGCAATTCTGAATTATTGATACCCCATCAAAAATTATCCGAAGGTATTTTTATAGCAAACACCTTAGTACATTCAAAGCAAACCTTTATTAGAGTCATAAATACAACAGATAAAAATGCAACCATCCAAAATTTCAAAATTAATACAGAAAATTTAGATGATTACACAGTAGTAAAAAATAAACCGGAAACAGTAGAAAATACTAAAGAAAAATTAAAAAGATTAAATAAAAACTTTCCAAAATTGGTTACTGAACAACTTAATGAACTATGCGCAGAATTTTTTGACATATTTTCACTAGAATCAGAACCCATTACCACTAATAATTTTTACAAGCAAAAATTACGTATGAAAGATAATAATCCAGTCTATGTAAAAAGTACAGAATTTCACAAGCTCATAAAAGCGAAATTAGTAGACACGTCAATGAATTAATTGAAGATGACATTATAGAGCCGTCTATGTCAGAATATAATAGCCCCATTCTGCTTGTACCCAAAAAACCTCTACCCGTCAAAAATGATAAAAGATGGAGATTAGTAGTCGATTACCGACAGGTAAACAAAAAGTTAACGGCAGATAAATTTCCATTGCCAAGAATTGATGACATATTGGATCAATTGGGTAGAGCTAAATATTTTTCATGCTTAGACTTGATGTCTGGCTTTCATCAAATTGAGTTACATAAAGACTCTAGGGACATAACATCGTTTACGGCAGACGATGGCACATATCGTTGCAAAAGATTGCCATACGGTTTGAAAGTAGCCCCAAACTCGGTTCAAAGAATGATGACTCTTGCACTTGCAGGCCTTAAGCCTTCCCAAGCTTTTCTATATATGGATGATCTGGTGGTATTAGGATGTTCCGAAAAACACATGATTACGAATTTGAGAGATGTATTTTCAACTTGTAGAAAATATAATTTAAAATTACATCCGGATAAATGTTTATTTTTTAAACAAGAAGTTACTTACCTTGGCCATAATTGCACAAATAAAGGAATTTTACCTGATCCTAGTAAATTTGAAGTTCTTCTAAATTATCCAATCCCAAAAAATGCAGACGAAGTAAAAAGATTTGTAGCATTTTGTAACTATTACCGAAGATTTGTTCCAAATTTTGCAGAACATTCTAGAATCTTAACAGGATTGTCTAAAAAGAATGTTTCCTTTGATTGGACAGAAGAATGTCAAAAAGCTTTTGTCTACTTGAAGGAGGCATTGATACACCCCAATATTTTACAATATCCAGATTTTGATAAAGAATTTTGCATAACAACAGATGCCAGTGGATTCGCCTGCGGCGCAGTTCTTAGTCAAGAATATGAAGGCAAACAATTACCTATTGCCTATGCGTCAAGAGCATTCACGAAAGGTGAAAGTAGTAAAGCAACAATTGAAAAAGAATTGGCGGCAATCCATTGGGCAATCACTTATTTCAGACCATACGTTTATGGTAGAAAATTTTTAGTTAAAACAGACCATCGCCCACTAACATACCTATTTTCGATGAAAAATCCCTCATCAAAATTAACTAGAGTTCGGCTGGAGTTGGAGGAATATGACTTTGAGGTGGAGTACATAGCTGGAAAAGAAAATTATGTTGCGGATGCATTATCACGTATAAATATAAATGATTTGAAAGATTTATCAATAAAGGCAAGTCAAATAATGAAGGTTACGACTCGATCGGAAACCAATAAAAATTCCAATAATACAAAAATTAATAATAATGAATGTCACAATGAGAACCCAAAAATATATGAAGCGCTAAATAAATGTGAAGTAAAAAGACTAGTCCAGCTTGTTTTCGACCCCCCGAAATTATATTTCAGAAAAGGAAAGAAAATTTGTAGCGAAATAAATATTGATAATAGTTGAGGCGAAGATTGATTCAGATCAATCCTTTGCCAGGCTTCCAAAAGAAACCGGCAATCAAAATGTTGATAATTCAATTGTTGAGGCGAAAATTGATTTAGGTCAATTCTTTGCCAGGCTAATGAAAGAGGCCGGCAATTTGAAAATAAATAAAATACAGTTGTCCTTAGGAGACAAATTGTTCAAAGATAAATTTACTCGAGTAAGCACATTTAAAGAAATTGGTACCAACGTTCTCAAAAATTTAACTATAGCATTAACTCCGGAGGTTGTGCATGTGACAAATAAAGAAATAATTAAAAATATACTGCAAAAGTATCATGATGATCCTGTTAATGGTGGCCACCCAGGAATCAATCGAACAACAAATAAAATAAAACAAAAATATTATTGGAAAAATATGAAAAATGACAGCAGAAATCATATTAAAAAATGCATAAAATGTAGTAAAACTAAAATAAATACAAATTTAAAAGAACCAATGATTATCACTGAAACGCCAACGAAAGCTTTCGATATAGTACAGATTGACACAATCGGTCCATTACGAAGATCGATAAATGGAAATGAATACGCGGTAACAATTGTATGTGATTTGACAAAGTATCTGATCGCAATTCCGATTGCTAGCAAACACGCGATAGCAGTGGCAAAAGCAATTTTTGAAAATTTTATCCTAATTTATGGTTGTATGAAAACAATCATAACTGATATGGGGACTGAATACAAAAATAACGTCTTCGAAGAATTGTGTAAACTTTTAAAGATTGAACACAAGACTTCTACCCCATTCACCATCAAACTTTGGGCACTGTTGAACGTAGTCACAGAACTTTCAACCAATACATTCGTTCTTATATATCCATTGACAAAGATGATTGGGATGAGTATATCAAATATTTTGCATACTGTTACAATACAACACCATCCACGGTTCATGGTTATTGTCCATTTGAGTTGGTGTTTGGAAAAATACCCCTTACGCACGCAGTTATAACTATGAGGCCTATGAGAAAGAAATCAAATATAGATTGCAAGTAGCTCAACAAAGAGCGTATAAACTAGTAAAAGAAACCAAAGAAAAACAAAAAATATACTATGACAAAAATATTCAATATAAAGAAATAAAATTAGGAGATTTAGTTTTAGTTAAAAATGAATCAGGTCATAAGTTAGATAGTAGATACAAAGGGCCCTATAGAGTAGTAAATATAGATAATAAAAACAACTATAGTTTAATTCCAATTAATATAGAAAACATAGATTTAAGTAATAGTAACACCTTAAGCAAAGAAAGTAAGAAAATCATAATACATAAGAATAGACTTAAGCTATTTGAATAAAAATATATAAAATAGGCTAATTTCATTTTTCCTTCTAAAATTTTAGCTCATAAATTTACAAATATAATTTTTTTTAACTTTGTTTACGTTTTAAGTAATTAGCATCATAAAGAAAAACCGAAACTTATCCAAATTGTACAAAAGAAAACAAATGTATCAGACGAATAAATAAACAAGTAAACAAACATCAAAAAACATGAGTTATTCAAGTGGACAACACTTGAAAATAAAATAAACAAAACTGGTAAACATTGTAACATGATTAATTACCAGCCACAACAGAAAAATTTTGTAAACAAACGACAAACAATAAAAATCTGAAAAGTGTCAAATGAAGCACTCATAATTTAATGTACAAAAGAAAAAAAAACTACTTATAGTTGTGATGTTTAACTATAAAATCGTTCATATGTATTAACGATTTTTTTTAGGAAAGGAGGTGTAGTATATCAGAGCATGTCAACAACAACAACAAAACCACACGCCGATACCTAAGTGTCAGGCTGTAGAATGTTTACATTTTGCTAAGTCAACGTATTTTCAATAGCGTTCACTTTCTCACGATGTCCAAATATTTGAGCCTCATCAGGTTACATATGTTTGTCATGTATGTGGATACGCGTGTGACAGCATTGCTCGATGCCACACGCTAACCATATATGTAAGTATGTATGTGACTGCATTGCTGCAGCTGCATACCTAATATGTTTGTATGTGTTGGTGACTGCACTGAGTTGTACCTCATACAGTACCTACATAGAATTAGAGTAAATATGTATTCTAGTAAATAAGAGTTTTAGAGTTTAGAATTATTATAAATAAGCTGAAATAATACCGAATAAAACAATTGCTGCTCTGCCACGCAACTGGCAATATTAATCCTTTGTATTTAATTTATTTAGCTTCTTTATAAGATACCACCGCTAATACTACCAAAACTGAATGACGTGCACCTGAACTTGGCTGACAAAGCCAAGTTCTTGGGCACAGTTCTGGATAGGAAACTAACCTGGAAGGAGAATGTCCTTCAGCGCCAGAAGAAAGCGTGTATTGCACTCTACACGGGCAAAAGAGCCATTGGAAAGAAATGGGGGCTCAACCCCAAAATATGCAAATGGATCTACACTGCAATGACCAATCATGCTCAATGGAGTTGTGGTATGGTGGCCAGCGCTGAGCAAGGCAACAAACCTTAATCTGCTAGGTAAAGTACACAGATCTTGCATGATCTGTATAAGCGGTGCGTTGAGACCACCGCCAATGAAGCACTCCAGGTCATTTTTGGCATTTTGCCACTCGATCTGGAAGGGCACCGGGTGGCAGCAGCATCGGCTCTGCGTTTAAGGGAAACGTCCGGCTGGGGCGCAAGCACTACTGGACACGCCTGTATTTTGGGATCCTATAGCTATCTTCCGCTGAGCAAAGATCGTTGTGCGACCACAACAGTCGGAGATAGCGGTTTTAAAATCAACATTCCCAGCAGGGAAGAATGGGAGAGCACGGATCGTAGTCCCGCCACTCATGGCGGCACTTCCATTTATACTGATGGCTCGAAGTTAGACGGCAGAGTTGGAGGAGGGGTTTATTCAAAGGATCTGAACCTTGAGCTCTCCTTCAGACTACCTGATCACTGCAGTGTCTTCCAGGCTGAAGTTTCAGCAATCATGGACGCCGCGGCTTTGATAGGCCGACACACGATCGGACAGAACATTTTTATATTCAGCGACAGCCAGGCGGCCATCAAATCCCTTGGCTCTTATTCGTTCAACTCTGAACTGACGCTCAGCTGTCGTCGATCTCTATAAGAGATGGCCCAACTGAATCGCGTGAACCTCACATGGGTCCCGGGGCATAGGGACATTGAGGGAAATTGTAGGGCAGACAAACTTGCGAGGCAGGGCATGACCAAGCAGGTTCTTCGGGATAAAGAGCGCTTAGGTATGCCGTTTGCCACATGCAAGCTTATGCTGAAGGAGTACACACTCCGCCAAGCCAACGAAAGATGGCTGCAATCTCCAGGATGCCGGATGTCCAAAGAAACCTGGTCGAAATGGGATCATAAAAGATCAAGAAAATTTATGCCCTAAGGAGAAGAGAAATCTCCATATTAATAGGCGTATTAAGTGGGCACTGCCTAATTGGTAGGCACGCAGAGAGACTAGGTGTGCCCTACCGACGATGAGTTGTAAGGATGATGAGGAGGAGGAAACGGTGGAGCACCTCATCTGCAACTGCCCGGCTTTAAGTGGCACGAGAATGCGCTTTTTGGGAGTTCAATTCCTGGTTAGCCTACGCCAGGTCACGGAGCTGGACATAAAGGACCTGATGGCCTTCATCAAGTCATCTAAATGGTTTGAGGAGGAGTAACGGTGTCGGTATAGAAGTATGAAGAATTCCGTTAATACCGGGATTTTCCATATGGCAGGGTCCCGGAACTGACTTTCCTAGTGTTGGTGGTATCACAACGGGCCTTTTAATACTGACCTAGGTGTGCCTCTGCGGCAGCCACTTGAACCTAACCTATATACTGACACATTTTATATTGCTTAAAAACGTCAAAACAAAATCAAAAGAGAGAAAGGTTTTACCTATAGTATTTATATCATGGAAATAATTCCTAATTTTGAAAGACCGAATTCAATTAATAAACTTCAAAAATTTATTGGAATGGTTAATTATTACCATCGCTATATTCCAATGATTGCAAAAGAACTCATTCCTTTACATCAAATTTTGACAATTGCAAATAAAAGCAAATGCAAAACTATTAATTGGACTGAAGAATCAATTAAAGCTTTTGATAATGTTAAATATCTATTTGCTCAAAACACACTTTTGAATCATTTTGATGGACAATCTAAATTATCTCTATCTGTTGATGCTTCAAATGTTGCAATTGGAGCTGTGTTACAACAATTTAAAAATAATATCTTAGAACCTCTAGCTTATTTTTCTAAAAAACTAACTCCTATAGAAAGCAAGTATTCAACTTTTGATAGAGAGCTACTAGGCATTTACAAAGCGATCAAACATTTTAAACATTTTTTAGGTCAAGTTTTCACAATATATACTGATCATAAACCATTGACATATGTGCTAAATTCAAAGACAGAAAGATCTCCTAGGCAAACACGGCATTTAGAATACATTGCACAATTTACAAATGACATACAAAATATATCTGGAAAGAACAACATTGTAGCAGATGTATTATCAAGAATTCCAGAAATAGATTCACGGTCCTTACGTTCCGAACTCCATGAGAGTTAATTTTTTCAAAATTACACTCTTTAGCACATCTAGGAGTTCGTGCAACCAGCAGGCGAATTCTAGAAATCTCCATCCATCTCCATCTCGTAAATGCTAAAATATGCTAAAATGCTTAAGCAAATGAACTCTCAGAATTTTAGGAGATGACGCTTATTTGCGATTCTGATCCACAAGCCGCCTAGCTATGATAATAGTGCGTTATCTGCACTATAGATGGCGCGCAGGCATCACTGCAAGATGTCAATTTAGTTGTGATCCTTTACAACTCAGAAAAAGCCAGAAGTAAACCGAAACGCCCGAAGTTGCTAGCTACTAATCCCTTACTTTTCAGCGTTACTCTACTTTTTTAATTACAAAATAAATTCCATTTTCGGTAAAAAGATTTGTGTTTGTATATTAAAGTCGGTTAAGAACAGATTTTAAATTGTTATATACACCTTAATTTAATTATTTATTGAGTTTTTCTCTATAAAATTGTTATACGGAAACAAAAAATGTTTTTTAGTTATAACTTTTAAATGATAAATAATATTACTTTTGTGACTCCGGATTATGATTTCTGGGACTGAAACTCGACTTTTGATTCCTCTCCCGACTTTTTGCGACGTGGTTTTAGTAGGAAAGAAAAAAATACAATTTCCAAAATTATGGGCAAATACATAATTAAATATCAATTTTTCTTATAAATTACACATAATTATTGTTTTTGAGTAATTTTAGGGCCTAAAACAACATAGTTCTACCCTTTTTCCTATTTTTTTGCGTTTTAGCAACAACTTTTTTTCGTCGCCAAAATTTGCCACCTTTTGGAGAAAATTGGAGATTTTACGAGATGGCTAAAATTGCAGAATCGCAAATTTAGCTTAGTAGCTGTCAAAAACAGCTGAGCTACGTTATCTGATTCATTTTGCGTTCATCGCTTAAATATGCCAAAAAATGAAGCAAAGATGGAGATTTATAGAGATTTTCTTTCACTGGAATCGCAAAAGTCGCTAAAATTTAATAAAATGAATTTAGAGATTTTTGGAGATGGAAACTAAGCATTAACGAAAACTGGAATTCATGTACAGGCGTTTAATTCAATCAAAATATTTTTGGGCTAATATGCGGCACAATATAAGGTTTGTTTATTGGGCTGCTCTAGCTTACGCCAGATTGAGATATTTCACAAAATTGTGTTTAACGAACACTTTTCTTGCTCTAGGTTGCTCTATCTTTTGTTTATGAAGTAAGTTAGAGCAGAGAAGCAATTGTCAGTCAGGAAAAAATAAATTTTTGAAAACTTCAAAAAAATTAGCTTGCAAGAAAATCAATATTTTTGTATGCGTGAATTTGCATTAATTTTGAAGATTTAAACAAAAAAATCAAATAAAAAGAAACTATCGAGACTCAAGTGTTTCATGGCATTTCTGCTCTAAGTTGCTCTATTTCTATTTTGACAGCTGCCCTGCTCTACTCTGCTCTGAACTTTTTTTTGGTCAGTAAACAAATCTATAAATGAATGTAATGAAATAAAATGTATTTCTTGTCAACAATCAAAAATTTCGAGATATATCAAACCTCATATACAAAAAATTTAAATACCAAAAGACAGATTTGAACATATACATTTGGATTTAGTAGGGCCACTTCCACCATCTGATGGATATAGATATGTCTTGACAATTATTGATAGACATTCAAGGTGGCCAGAGGCATATCCTCTTCGAAACATAACTGCCCATACTGTCGCAAAAGTTTTTGTTCAAAACTATATTTCTAGATTTGGTGTGCCTCTTAAAATTTACATATATATTAATATGCTAACACTTTCCGCATACAAGCTTTCGTAACCCAATAATCTGCTGTCTCACCAAAAAAAATTTTGAAAATTATTCTTAGTTTATTTATTATTAAACAAAAAAAATTAAAGAAAAAAAACTTTTTTAAAAATAAGCTTTTATTATTGGTTTATAAAATTAACTAAAAAGTAAAAAATAAATTGACTGTAAAGGAATATAACACTTTATAAGTTCATTGTAACCTTTAAAGATAATTTGGCTTCTTCGTCTGCCACAAAATAATTCCATATTGTACATAATTATATATTTCTAACATTAAAACTTTACACCTAAATTATTAAATCTTCCAGTATATATCGCATTCCTAATTTTATTAATAATAAAAGCGTGTTTTGATTGGTATAATTAAGAACATTTAGGACCTTCTTTTCTATTTGATGGTATAATTAAGAACATTCAGGACCTTCTTTTCTTGCTATCGAAATTTAACACGCTTTTATAATTAATAAAATTAGGAATGTGATATATACTGGAAGATTTATTAATTTAGGTGTAAAGTTTTAATGTTAGAAATATATAATTATAATATATATAATTATGTACAATATGGAATTATTTTGTGGCAGACGAAGAAGCCAAATTATCTTTAAAGGTTACAATGAACTTATAAAGTGTTATATTCCTTTACAGTCTGTGTGGACGACGTCCCGACTGCAGCAAATTAAAAACTTCAAGTAGATTTTGATACGTTTAATTAATAAAAACTGAATATTATTATTACATGTACTGTATATAGATGATACAAACGTACGATAAATGAAAACTTAAGCACGAAAATATGACAAAGGAATAACAAAAAATTACAAATTGTATGTCTTCTTGCCTTGCTGTCCAAAATGATTGTGCGAAAAAATGATATAAAGAAAATGACAATGATGATGATAGATATTCGATAGATTTTGGCGCTGCCATATTGTACTGTGGCCACGTAGTCGTTCACATTCCACCTCCTGGCGAATCTTCCGGGGGTTCGCAAAATCGTATAGCGGCTAGCTGTCGTGCGGGTCGCCGTAAAATGCCGTGTGAAGTGCGCACATTAGCGCTACGAATTCTGCCGTCATTGCCTGGAAATACCTCCGTTATTTTGCCCTTTTCCCATTGACTTCGCGGTGCTGAAGGATCGCATATCACCACCAGTGCTCCTGGCTTCAGTGCCTCTGCCTCATCCCTCCACTTAGCACGACAGAGGAGACGTGGCAGGTACTCCAATGTCCAGCGCTTCCAGGCACGATTTTTCAAATTCTGTGCTATTCTCCATTGCTTGCGAAGGCATAGATGTTCCTCATCAGGATGTGGTGTTTGTGTGGAGTTCAAGCAACCCAGTAAAAAATGATTTGGAGTGAGGGGTTCCGCATCCCCTGGTGACACCGGTAAATCAGTCAATGGACGGCTGTTTATTATGTTCTCTATCTCAATTGTTACGCTGCGGAACGTTTCGACTCTTGGCGCTTCCTCTTTAAATACTTTCTCTAGCAGTCTTTTGGTGCATTGAATGAGGCGTTCCCAGCAGCCTCCACTGCTTGGGTCTGCTGGACAATTAAATACCCAATCGATCTTATTTTTTGACATTTCGCGTGTTATGGCGCCAAAATCGAACAACCTATCCGCCTCCTTCATCTCCCTCTGTGCACCGACGAAATTAGTCCCATTATCGCTGCGCATGCGCACGGGCACCCCACGTCTATTAACAAAATTACAAAGACAGATGATAAACGCATCGGTTGATAGATTTTCTGCTAGCTCTAAGTGCACGGCTCTGGTTGTCATACAAGTGAATAGTGCAATCCAACGCTTTTCTCTTCTTCTTCCTATGGCCACATGAAAGGGACCGCAGTAATCCACGCCGCTGTATGTGAAGGGGCGGACGTAGGGTGTTAGGCGGTCTTTAGGTAGCTGACCCATAAGAGGCACCGATGGTCTTGCTCTGTCGTATACACAAACTGGGCAGCTTTTCTTTACGGACCTTAGCACATTGCGTATTGCCGGCACCCAGTATCATTGTCGAATCTCATTGATGACTAAGCACTCGTTTTGGTGGTGCCTTTTCTTATGGTGGTCGGATACCATAAACTTCGTTACGTGATTGTGCGGTGGCAAAATGATCGGACGGCGTGCCGATAGCGGCAAACAGTAGGCTGCGTCTATTCTTCCATAGACCCTCAGCAACCCGTCATCATCCAAATACGGCGTTAAGGGATACAGGCTACTATGCTTTGTGATGGCGACTTTCTTTTGTAGTGATTGGATTTCCGGTTGGTAAGCTTCATGTTGCACCATGCGACATATTTGATTTTCCGCAGCAGTCAATTCATCCGCTTGTAACTCGCCTTTGCGTACTTTCTTCCTAGCATTACTAACGAAGCGTTGTACCCAACCCATGACTCTGACAAGTGTAAGAAAGGACGAAAAATTAGAAAAATTGATAAATTTCTCACCTGGTTTGCAGAGAAGTAGTTGGCGACTAGTCAGCTCTTCGCTGGCACATTCGGTGGATGACATTGTACTTTCTCGAGGCCAGTGCTCCTCGTCCTGGTATAAGAATGTTGGTCCTTCCAACCATCGCGTTTGTGATAACGTCGATTTTGCGCGTGTTGCTTCATCGGCAACGTTCGAATTAGTAGGCACCCAACGCCACTGATCAGTCGTGCTGCTGGCTAAAATTTCAGCGATTCTATGAGCGACGAACGGTTTGTACGCCCTGGTGTGAGAGCGTATCCATAGAATCACGGTCTGTGAGTCACTCCAAAAAACGGTTCTGTTAACGTCGAAATCGAGGCTTTGTTCAATTATGTTTTTTATTCGGCATCCCATCACAGCTGCTTGTAATTCCAAACGTGGAACTGTTGTTGCTTTGAGTGGCGCACACGCAGATTTGGCAAAGAGTAACGACACCTCGACTGTACTGCCCTTTTGCACCCTCAAATAGGCAACAGCTGCATAGGCGGTTGTGCTTGCGTCGACGAATATATGCAGTTGGATGTTTTCGGCGTTTGGTATGAGACTGGAATAACACCGTGGAATTGATACTGTTTTCACCGACTGAAATTGCTTCCACCAACTTCTCCATCGTGCGGCTATATCAGGTGGTAGTTCTTCATCCCATGCTACGGCTTGTTTCCATAGCGACTGAAGCAACAATTTAGCTGATATTGTGATATTTGTGAGGAAACCGAACGGATCATATACTGACATGACTATTCCCAAAAGTTCGCGCTTCGTCGGTGATCGCTTGCCTTCAATAATGTCTTTGGCTATTTTGAAAAATTTAAAGTGAAACTCAAGTGCGTCCGTTGTTGTGTTCCAAAACATGCCGAGGATTTTGTCGACCTCAGCTTGACGTTCAAGATTGATGACGGCTGACGCATGATTGTTCGTGTTGTTTAGGCTCGCTTCTAGCGTTTTGTTGTTCGATACAAATTTTCGAAGATGAAATCCGGCGGCCTTATTAATCTGTACGGCTTCTGCTATAGTTTGCTTAGCCTCTTCTAAGTCTTTGAAACTGATTACAAGATCGTCCACATACGTCTTGTTGATGACAGCATCTGACCCCATTCGCATCTCGGAACTGAACTTTGCGGCATTAAGGTTCTTTATGTACTCGGCGCAGCACGGTGAACAGGTGGCACCGAATATCATCGAGGTCATGGCATACACCCGAATTGGCTTACTGGGATCACCATCTCTCCAGAGAAAACGCTGCGCATTCTGGTCTTCAGCCCTGATTTGCACTTGGGAAAACATTTCCTCTATATCTCCGGCGACGGCAATTACCCCTGTGCGAAATTTGAAAAGGATGCTTAGCAACGACTGTGCCTTCTCAGGCCCTTTAAGTAGGGCGCTGTTAAGCGACATGTTTGATGCAATGGCAGCAGCATCAAATACAATGCGTAGTTTGTCTGGTTTATGTGCGTTAATAACCCCAAAGTGCGGAAGATACCATGTCATTGGTTGAGACTGGTTGACTTCATATGGCGTGAGTTGCCTGGCGTAGCCCTTGTCGATGTATTTATTTATTTCGTTAACGTAGCATTTAGCAAACTGGCTATCCCTTTTCATTTTTGCTTCGATGTTAAATAGACGTTTTTGTGCCACGCTGTAGCTCGATGGTAATTTAATGTTATCATCTCGCCACAACAGTCCTACCTCATAACGACTTCCAAGATATTTTGTTGTGTCTTCCAGAATTTTCCTTGCTCGCATATTGTTATCCGATTCTAAAACGATGTTGACAGGCGACTTGATGGCTAATGTGTCGGTGGCGATGTAGTCTTCGACTAGCTTATGCAGGCGTTTTGCAGACGACGATTCGTTTACCAGCATAACTCTTGCCTCGTTGTAATCAAACTCTTGTACTGGCCCGTACATCATCCAGCCTAACTTAGTTTTGGCGGCAATAGGCTGGCTTGGTCCATTTTCAATGGTATTGCGTGCGACACTGAGGAACGAGTTATCTAACCCAAGTAACAATTCTGGCTTAATGTTCGCATAGCTGGCTATTGGCAAAGTCTGTAAATGATAAAATTTAGTTTTGTCGAAAGATTGCTCTGGTAAATCTAAGTTTTGTATCGTTCGAACGTTTCTTATGGCAAACGTGTGATTATCGTCTAGACCTCGTATGTCGACCGATACCTTTCGTGATTCTTCTGTACTTTTGTTTTTTCCATACCACTGCAATGATAGTAGTGACCTTTGCCCTTGCAATCCTAGGCTGTTGGCCACATTTTCGCTTATCAATGAAATTGACGACCCTTCGTCAAACATTGCATAAACTTCTAATTTACCATGAGGCCCAAATAATGTAACAGGTAATATTTTAAATAATGTCGACTGACCTTCTTCACGGCAATTGTAGACGTGTTCTACTGGGCTCTCGTTGGAATTCGTACTTACGTTGGCGTTGGTACTCACTTCAGTTGTGGCGTGCAACAGTTGGTGGTGCTTACGCTGGCACCCATCGATTGCACACGTGACTCGCCGTTGACACGTTAGCAAATTGTGTCCTTTGACCAGACACCCAAAACATAATTGGTGGCGCTTTACGACGGCCCATCTTTCATTGACATCGTGTGCGTTAAACTGTCTGCACTCTGTGAGTGCGTGACCCTGGCTGCATAAAACGCACCGTTGCTGACGACGTGTGTTTGGTGCTTCTGTGCTATGTAGTATTCGACGGCTACCACCTCCTGCTACTGCTGCCTGACGACTACTTGTTGTTGGTTGATTGGTTTGACATACCACTGGCACTAGACTACTTCGTTCGGCTACCCTTGGCATCAGCGCGACTATTCGAGCTAATTCACTTAGCCAATCAGCGAAATATTCAACTGTTGGATACGTTTTTATTTCTGCGGCACGTCTACCCCACTCAAATTGTTTTGAGGGAGGCAATTTCGCTATTAACGAGTCGAGCAAGGTTGGGTTAATGAGGTGATGTTCGCATCTTGCCGATTTGAAGAACGCGACTACATTCCGTACTTTTGACGCAAGGTCTAATATCTGGTCGAGACGATTTTCAGCAATGTGTGGAAAGCTTTGTATTTTCTGTAGCTGTGAACGAACCAACAACTCCGGTCGGCCAAAATTAAATTTCAATTCATCCAAAACACTTGGTACGTTTTCGGGATAAATCAGTAGTGATGTCACTGTGCGCTTTGCTTCACCTCGCAAAGCCTTTTGCAACCGTATGAGGTTTTGCCTGTTGCTATAGTTGAATTCGGCAGTCGTGTCGTTATAGCATGCGATAAAGAGTGGCCAATCTTCGGGACTCCCTTCAAATATGGGCAGAGGGTAGAGCCTGCCGGCATGGTTGTCTACAAATGGTGGCGTAGGATGCGGTTGCATCATCATTGTGGTTGGTTGTGGTGTTGTCGTTGACCCTTGTGGTTGCTGACTTGCTGCTATTTGGCTGAGTTGTGCATTTGTTGCTGGTTGTACCCGTTGATTACTTTCCGCTTCAATACGTTGGCGTAGTTGCAACAAATCAGTTCGCTGTGTATTCGTCTCATTGCGCAATTGTATAACAGATTCGCGCAGTGCTGTGATTGAAGCCACAAGAGCATTCAAGTTGTCTTGTGGTTGTTGTTGTGGTACTGACGTTGCACCTGTTTCAATAACAGTTTCGTCCAGATTCATTTCTTCGTCGGCTGGTTGTTGTGGAACGTAACTCATTTTATTGGCTTTGGATCTTGTGATCATAAGTCGGCAAAATTTAGGGTTATGTCCCCTTTGGCGCCACTCGCAATGGGAGCAGCAAAAAAGAAAAAACTAAAAGGCAATATGGCGGCCCGTTATGTATCGGCTAATGTACTTAACGGTGAACTTCGGTCAATAACTTGAAACCGAAACTGACTTAAAAGGCTTTCTTCTTATAACTGTGCTTTTGTTAAAACTTCAAATGCACTTTAAGCGTGCTTGCAGATGACTCATTATTTCCAATTTGCAAAAAGTCCCATTGTAATGGCCTGACAATTTAAAATGACTTGCAAATGACAATTTATCAACGTTTGTCCAATTTGCAAAGTTCGGCGAATGAAAATGGCGGCTTGGCGATAGCCCGGCAATTTGGCGACTTGCAAAGACAATTTGTGAAACTTTGTCCAATTTGCAAACGTTCGTATAATGAAAATGGCGGCTTGGCGATAACCCGGCAATTTGCTGCGATTGGCAAAGAAGACAATTTGTAAAAATGTGTGGACGACGTCCCGACTGCAGCAAATTAAAAACTTCAAGTAGATTTTGATACGTTTAATTAATAAAAACTGAATATTATTATTACATGTACTGTATATAGATGATACAAACGTACGATAAATGAAAACTTAAGCACGAAAATATGACAAAGGAATAACAAAAAATTACAAATTGTATGTCTTCTTGCCTTGCTGTCCAAAATGATTGTGCGAAAAAATGATATAAAGAAAATGACAATGATGATGATAGATATTCGATAGATTTTGGCGCTGCCATATTGTACTGTGGCCACGTAGTCGTTCACACAGTCAATTTATTTTTTACTTTTTAGTTAATTTTATAAACCAATAGTAAAAGCTTATTTTTAAAAAAGTTTTTTTTTCTTTAATTTTATTTTTTACTTTTTAGTTCGGTTTATCAACAAGAGGCAATAATGTCGCAGCGACATCAATCGGCTGCTAGCAGCAAGAGAACCCATAAAATCTTTTACAATAAAGCCGCGTGGTTAATAAAGTTACTTTCGGTTTATCAACAAGAGGTAATAATGTCGCAGGGACATCAATCGGCTGCTAGCAGCAACAGAAACCATAGAATCTTTTACAATAAAGCCGCGTGGTTAATAAAGTTACTTTTGGGATATTGGAATAAAGACTAAACTAAACGATAAATGGGATTTTTGAAATTAAGCTAATTTTTTTATTATTATTATTATTATTATAAGGCCTTATTACACCGCGACCATTTACATGATCTATTGTGTGACCTTTCAGCTTATTGCTGTATGCGGAGGCTCTTTATAAATTTGAGCACCTCCTCAGGCTTTTTATTCCATATCACGAACGGATTGAGAGTGATCCCACCTAGGTAGCAAGCTCTCTTTCTTGCTAATGCACTGCATTCGCAGAGTATATGAACCGGCGTTTCATCGTCCAGTTCGCAAAACCGACAAATTGTTGTATCTGACAGATTCAGCTTACTCAGGTGATAACGCAGACCGCAATGTCCCGTATAATACCCAGTGAGGGTTCTTAGATCCACCCTTCTTAGGTTAATGAGCCTTGCCGATGCTCTTTGTGAGGGTTCTATAAAGAGTTTGGCCTGCCTCTGTCCTAGGCTGCTAAGCCAATGCTGCCTAAACTGTTTGCTTTCCCAGTTGCTTATGGTCTCTCTTACGTGGGCCTTGGTGAGCCCGCAAAAGGGTTCCGGACCATAAAATGCTGTTAGAGCGCCTTGTTTTGCAAGGTGATCTGCTTCTTCGTTGCCGTCATGCCCTTCATGTCCTGGGACCCAACCTAACAAAACTTTGTTTTTGGCTCCCAGATCATTAAGGACTGCGACACACTCATCAACAAGCTTTGAAGTTGTAGTGTAAGACTGCAAGGCACGTAGGGCGGCCTGACTGTCCGACATAATGTAGATTCGCTTAGAGGATAGTCTTCTACGGAGGCACTCCCTGCCACACACCTCTATTGCATGGATTTCCGCTTGAAAGATAGTGGGGTAGTTACCCATTGGTACCGATTTTTTGTAATTCGGTCCATAGATTCCAGCTCCCGTTTTACCATCTTCCAGCTTGGATCCATCGGTATACCAAATCTCCGAATCGGATTCAGCATATGGGTTCCCTGTTTCCCAGAGCACTCGATCTACGATTGAAACTTCAAAGTTTCGCATGATCCTGAGCGTAGGAGTTATTGCATCACTTACTTGCAATATAGGACTATTCATGAACTTCTTGACTATCTTCATATGTCCTGTCATATTTCCGATTTTTAGATCAGAAATATTCTGAAGTCTTAATGCGGCAAGTGTTGCTTCCTTCTCTATCAGAATTGGGAAGGGAGGTATTCCCACAAGGGCACTTAAAGCATCAGCAGGGCACGTTCTCATTGCACCTGTTATGCCTACACAGACTAGCCGATGCAGCTTACTTAATTTAATTGCCGCTGTTCTTTGGGCAGACTTCGGCCACCAGACTAGGGAAGCGTAGGTAACTATTGGCTTCACAACTGTATTAAATGACCAATACGTCATTTTTGGAGACAGCCCCCATGTTTTGCCATACAGTCTAGTGCATGCGAAATAGGCCCTCGTTGCTTTATTTATGGTAGCTTCCAAATGAGCATTCCATGTGAGGGTTTTGTCTAGTGTTACTCCTAGGTATTTTGCTTCCATCGAAAAACTTATACGGCAGCCTCCTAGGGACGGCTCTAACATAGACAGCTTCCTTCGCCGCGTAAAAGGCACCAAGACTGTTTTATTTGGGTTAATAGATAACCCTTTGTTAGCACACCATCTTTCAATGATGCGCAGGGCTTGTTGCATGCGATCGGATATTGTATCCTCATGCATTCCTGTCACGCAGACTGCTAAGTCATCTGCATAGCCCTGTACGTCAAAGCCATTGCCCTTCAGAAGGTGAAGAAGCTCGTCTATGACTAGGGTCCACAGTAGAGGAGAAAGTACACCTCCTTGAGGGCATCCTCTTGTGGCCACGATTGAGCCAGCACTCCCACCTAGCTCAAAGCTGATTTTTCTATGCTTTAGCATGGCCAGCACCCAGCGAGTGATCATTGGGCTTACGTCCTTACTAATCATGGCTTCCTCAATGGCCTGATACGTCGTATTAGCGAAAGCGCCTGATATGTCGATAAATGCACACAGGGCTATGTTTTTAGACTCTATGGCCTTTTCAATTTTTTCTGTAAGGCAGTGGATAGCAGTCTCCGTAGATTTTCCGGGTTGGTACGCAAATTGGGTTTTACACAGAGGGAATTTCTTTAAGTTTACTTCCCTAATGTGCTGATCCAAAATTTTCTCCATTCCCTTTAGGAGAAAGGAACTGAGACTTATTGGTCGATACGACGATGGCAAGTTTTCAGGCTTCCCTGGTTTCGGTATAAATACAACCTTAACCTCTGTCCATCTGTTAGGAATGTGTCCCAATAGCAGTGATGCTCTATATAAATTGGATAGGACTGGGGCTGTATAGCCGATCCCTTGCTGCAGCAAACAAGGGTAGACACCATCCGGTCCTGGAGATTTGAAAGCGCTGAACGTAGATAAAGCACATTGCACTTTCTCAACAGTGGTGAGCCTAGCTGCCAGGCTCTTTTCTCTACCACTAACCGTCGGTAGATCGTCAATTAGAGGAGAGTGTTGTTTGCCTGGTATGCAGTCCGGAAAGTGAGTAGAAAGCAAAAGTTTGCATGTGTCCTCCGGCTGCTTGGTGTAGCTCCCATCTGGGTTCTTCAGAGTGCCAATCACGTTACTGTGGCCTCTCGCAAGGGCCTTTTGCAGCCGCACTGCCGTAGGGAGATCTTTAATGTTTTCGCAGTGTTCTCTCCAGGTTGCCCTCTTAGATTTCCTAAGTTCTTTATTATAGGAAGTTAGAGCATTCCTATAGGATACCCAGTCTCCCGTGTCTTTAGCTGTATTAAACAACCTTCTTGCTTGACATCTTAACTGTGCAAGCGTTTTATTCCACCAAGGCACATCCCGTTGTACACGTTTTTTAGCCTGGGGACAACTCTCGTTGAAAGCCGTTATAATATCTGATTGAAATTGTTCAGCTTCTGTCTCAATCTCCTGCACCGTAGTTATCGGTTGGTGTAGGCAATTGCCACTTTCTTCCATGGTAAAACGAAATTGTTCCCAATTCGTTTTCCTGGGGTTCCTGAAAACGAGCTCATGATCAGAGAAGTGACCCATGTCGAATACAATGTGTTTGTGGTCCGACATTGATTCCTCCCCCGAGACGTGCCAGTTTGTGACAGTGAAAGCCATGTTTTGGCTACATAGAGTGAGGTCAAGAACCTCTCCTCTGATAGCATTAACAAAAGTTGGTTCATTACCACGGTTCATTACATTGATATTGTGACTACTAATAAACTCCAGGAGGTGCTCCCCCCTGTTATTTATGTTCGTACTACCCCACGCTGTGTGGTGGGAGTTTGCGTCACAGCAGAGGATCCAAGGGATAGCCTTCTGTTGGCAGTACTCAATGAGGGATTTGGATTCAGCAGTTGGGGCTGTTACCTCCTCACCCGGAAAGTAAGCAGAGGCTAAAATGGCCTCTTTTTCACCTCTTGGGGTTGGAATTTTCGCCCAAACTGCAACCAAATCAGCTGTCATGAACTGTAAAAGTGGAATAAACGACAGTTTTTTGCTTAGAAGCATCGCCGCCCTGGGACGGGAACCGGTGGCATAGATTAATTTACCATCAGCACTATTAAGACCTTTCACAGAACCATGTAGAATCCACGGTTCTTGAATGAAAGCGATCCCCAGACCTTCTCTGTTGAATCTTCTGCTAAGGACATCCGAAGCTGCCTTGGCATGATGAAGATTCACTTGGAGGCATTTAAGACGCCTCGAGCTAAGATTGTTTTTTGGGAGGGGAGACATTATAAAGAGTTTTTGCGGACTGAGTCCGCCCTCTTTAAGTCGGCTGCTGTTCAGCAAAGCATCGCCTCCAGATGCTTGATATTGGCCCTCGGCTTTTCCTTTTTCAGATCTGTGGTTCTCACCACTTTTCGTTTGTAGGTTTTGAGAGGGCTTGTGGATAGCTCCCGTTGAAGCCTTTAGCGGAGTCTCGACTACCATAGCCGTTGCTGTTGATTTCAGCTCAAATTTGGTTGGTGCATCCTCCATGCATTCTTGCTGCATTGCAGTTTGTTTAACAGTAGATACCTGCTCCACCGGTAATGACTCTGAGTCGCCGGCTGCCTGGTCTCTTTCCTTCTGTTCTGCCATAGTATTTCCATCTCTACCGCTGGCTTTATCATCTACCCGGGGCAGAGATGGTTTGGTTTTAGCCCTCAGTTTGGCCTTAGCATACCCAAAATAGATGTTGTTATTTAGCTGGCGGATCGTTTCTGCGGACAACGGATCTACAGCTATTGTGATTTCCGCCACTGTGGCCCTACTTATACGATTGAGTATCCTCCAATTCCTGGTGCCCAGGGCCGCATTCTGAACAGCAAAAATCCTCAGAAGATGTTCGTTTGAGGGGCAATCTTCCTCCTTGAAATACCCGACAAAGATAATTCGACGTGGTACTTCGGCGTCCGAGACTACCTTTAGTTTCGCGCCCTCCCATGGAGTTAGTTTTGGGACGATGTCTTTTATCCACTCTGCGGTATTAGAATCCTCGCAGACAATCGAAAGCCATCCTTGGCGAATCAGGCATCCCGTAAACCGTGGACTGATAGCGCCAACTTGAAGTTTCCACACTTCATTCAGAATGGCCTTCCTTATGATCTTCACTTGCTCTGAAGACCAGATGGTAATAGGATAATCCTGCGGGATTATGCCCAGCTTGACAGTGGTCAGGGCATCTCTAAAAGATTCTGACGGTTTTGCTGCCACACCATCAGGATGGCCCGCGGCTACTAAGGCACTGGCTCCAGTGACCAGGGTATCTTTAGAAGATCCTGACTGTTTGGCTGCATCGCCTTGAAGAGGAGTCAACTACCGTGTCCACTTTTGGAAATATGGTGGGGTCGTACTGTTGGATCGTCCCCTTTTATTGGTCGCCTCCCTTTGCGCCGGCCCTTGAGGCTTTTTGGCGATTGCTAAAGCACTTTCGTAATTCAAACCCTTAGCCAAGAGTCTTTTAAGACGCTTACGGGTGGCACCATTCAACCCCTTAGGTTTTATAGCATTTTCAGTACCATGGGGGGGCTTGTTCTTCCCCGCCATGTCTGGGGCTTCAGTTATTGATTCGGTATCAACCGAAAGGCCAGAATTGGCCTGATCATTTAAGAGCAGTTCAGCTTCAGATTGATTTATATTATTATTTTTTAAATTCAATTGGTCCATATAATTCCCACGAGTGTAGGGGAAAGTAGGTCAGCTGGGACATAGCCCCCGATATCCCAGTAAGACTGCTTACAACCAGAGGGCGCCAGGTATCTGGAGGCCACCGTTATAAGACACACTTACGTAGTGCCATTCATCCCATGAGCACGGTGCGGATCACACTCGGGATTACGGGTTTTATTGAGTTGTCCTCTCTTGGGATTTTAGTCGCCTTTTACGACAGGCATACCTACCGCGGGCATATTCAAGAGCCCAACCCGCAGGGTTAGCGAAGCCTGAACGATGATGAAAATTTGCAAAATCCCATCTTAACTGCAAGTTAGTACAATAACAAAAGCAAAATTTCCTGGAATGAAAACTTTCGGATATCTCTACTCGTGCGCCACCTATCGGAATTATTTTTTTGTTATTTTGCGTGGAGGCAGAAAATTAAACGATGTTGAAAATTTCAAGATCCTACCTCAACGGGAAGTTCGTTGAAAAACGAATTAATCGACAATGAAAACAGACCTTCGTAATTCTCAAATAAAGCGACTCACGCGCCACCTAGCGGGTTCAATTTTTTTTAACATTTAGAAATTAATTAAGTAACACACACGTAAAATATCAGCCAAATCGGTCCATAATTACGATTTGGAAGTTTTTATTACAGCTATCTCAGCTCCACCTAGCGGAATTTTTTTTTACAAAAATATTTCTTTTCATGGTAGTAATACATGTTACGAATTTCAGCTAAATCGGACCATAAATGCTAATTTTGAAAATATAGCGACCCACGCGCCACCTATCGAATTTTTTTTTTATAATATTGCATTGTCATCGGGGTTATACATGGGTGCAGAATTTCAGATCAATCGGACACCGGGAAGTGTATCAAATTTAGCTTGCAAGATTTGATTACAGACAGCCGTCAGGTGAAACTAAATAATGCCGATTCTAAACAATTTCTCACTTTCCGGATTTTCTCACTATAATATAATTTGTGAGCAAAAATGTACGAAATGGTGAAACGGTTTGCACCGTTTCACTAGTGAAAAATTGTTTAGAATAGGCATGAATAAAAGCTAGAAAAGCCGAATGTTGCATTCTTCAGCGCCATCTGCATATCAATATATAATGCTCAGTGCCATCTGCATATCAATAGACAATGCTCATAAGAGTAAAGGAATTCACCGCGTGGTAAGTAAAGATACTTTTGGAATACACCACTCGGCGAATTCCAATCTTCTTTCTCTGGCAATAGGGAAAAACGACTAAACTTGGCTGATGATTGGATTTTTGCAAATAAAGCAATATTTTAGATTTTTTTTTTGTATAATGCATTGTCAGTAAAACCTGATCGATGGTGAAAATTTCAAAACCCCAGCTCAACGGGGAGTTAGCTCAAAATCGAAAGCAAAATCTCTGTAAATTAAATTTTTCAAATATCTCTACCCATGCGCCACCTATCGGAATTATTTTTTTATTATAGTGCATTGGGGTATAAAACTAAGCGATGGTGAAAATTTCAAGATCCTACCTCAACGGGAAGTTCGTTGAAAAACGAATTAATCGACACTGAAAACAGACCTTCGTAATTCTCAAATAAAGCGACTCACGCGGCACCTAGCGGGTCCAATTTTTTTTTAACATTTAGAAATTAATTAAGTAACACACACGTAAAATATCAGCCAAATCGGTCCATAATTACGATTTTGAGTTTTTATTACCGCTATCTCAGCCCCACCTAGCGGAATTTTTTTTTACAAAAATATTTCTTTTCATGGTAGTAATACATGTTACGAATTTCAGCTAAATCGGACCATAAATGCGAATTTTGAAAATATAGCGACCCACGCACCACCTATCGAAATTTTTTTTTAATAATATTGCATTGTCATCAGGGTTATACATGGGTGCAGAATTTCAAATCAATCGGACACCGGGAAGTGTATCAAATTTAGCTTGCAAGATTTGATAACAGACAGCCGTCAGCTTATAAAATAGGTCTCCAAACTCTCCAGCTATTTTATTATCTCCACATTCTGTTATACCCGAACTGTACATCACTATTCAGCATACATCACTCTTCAGCACTTTT
This sequence comes from Campiglossa producta, assembly GCA_964058755.1. NCBI lineage: Eukaryota > Metazoa > Arthropoda > Insecta > Diptera > Tephritidae > Campiglossa > Campiglossa producta. The sequence goes on from CAXKVI010000001.1 coordinate 148,629,395, forward strand.
ATAAAACTCCCAAAGACACACCCACCATCCGCTCATTCCCTTACACACACACGTATATCTATGCAATGATCCAGCAGCTGCCACTTGCTTTTATTTTTGTGCAAAAAAAAACAACAAATGTACCAAATCATATCATCTTCGGCATCTAAACACCATTTGTTTAGGTCGGAGCCTAAAATATTTATTATGAACAAAAGGTACACCCTAATGCGAATATTTATAATGTTGCATATACATACAAACGCTGTCATGTATATGCACACATACACAAAAGAAAACACGGGTAACAGAGTTTTCCTTTGGATATCCAATATCCAGTGGAAAACCTCCGTGCGATCTCCGGTCCGGCAGAGCCGAGATCAATTTTCCAATAACATTCCATTTTTCACTATCGAAGTGAAAAGACCTGCCTGCTGCCGTTGTCACGTACACCAACTACATTTAAGGTAAACTATTGTATAAATTAACAAACAATAAAGAGACTTATTGTGATTATTAACACTAATCATTCTGCCTTGTTTCTTTGTTTATTTATTTACATTGCGATATTATACCTCCCGAGCGACGGTATAAACATTGGTCCTTCGAGCCGTGAGAAGGCACCAGCGACCTACCAACAACAAACCGGCCAAAAAATACAGTCCACCGCACAAAAAAAAGCAAATGTTCATATATATTAATTTACGGGCAAATAAAAGCAGCAGCAGTTGAACAACAACAACCACTCAAACTAATTACATAGCGCAATTTAAGGAAAATCACCACCACAACAACAACACATAGCTGCAACAACATAACACAAGGTACGTGGTTATATCTTCAACTGCACAAATTTTTTTCAAGTGAACTTGAGGTTCGATTTTTTGTCCAAAAATATATTTAGCTGAAACAGCTTAAAGAAAAATAGTGCCAGTACAAATATTTCGAAGAATATCGGCCAATTACACTGCACTGTTTTACAGCTGATCTAACCTAACATTCACTTATTTCGTTTGCTTGTTTGTTTATAAACAACAACAACAACACATTTGGTTCACATAACCAAACAAATCACTGGCAATTTTACATTGCAATTTTTTATCTTTGAATTTTCACTTTTTTAAGATTTCCTTTACTGCACAATAATTTGTGCATATTATATTTGGTTTAAATAACCACACATTTCCATTTTTTTGTGTTAGAAAGACTTCATCGGTCTTTTCTTTTAAAATTCACAAGTAAACAAAAATATCACAAACGTTGCTGTTACACATTTAATACACATTGTTGTTGGGTGGCGAAACTGCATAAGCAAAAAATACACTCACGTGCAAGTAAATAGCCTGCAATAAAAAAAGTAAAGAAATTTTAAAATAATTAGCAATATACTTAATTGCAAATAACAAAATACGTGAGTAATTATTCTATTTTGCGATAAAAGTAGTTGTCCTTTTCTCCTAATTTCAAAGGTATACATTCAATCTTTTCTGATTTATATCTGTTACCGATTTCGGCCAAATAAAAAATTGATAGATTAAATTTAAAATGGAGTAATTTATACAAAGAGCGGAATCGATTATAGAATTCGAGACCGACTTCAGTGAGCAACCCATAAGCGACCATTCCATAATTTCTCTAGGAATTCAGCAGGGGGAATTAAAAATTAAATGGGAAAAGTTTAGGGATGCTTATGAAGATGCCCTTGCCGACTTTGTAGGAAAAACAGCTGAAATAGCGTCCATTAAGAAAAAATACAAAGTTTCTTATGGAGCATATTTAAAATGCTTAACTACAATGGGCAAGTTGTCGGAACAACTCCAATCAAAGGGCAAAAAGGAGACCGACAGTGCGCCAATCAGCGAACACAAAATTCGCCTTCCGCCATGCGACATGGCAGTTTTCAAGGGTGATTATATCTCATGGCCTACGTTCCGAGATATGTTTACGGCCATATATATAGTTAATAAAAATCTAAGCCCTGTGGAAAAATTATTCCACCTCACCCAGAAAACACAAGGGGAAGCATACGACATTGTGTGCAATGCCCCACTTACAAATGCAGGATTTGACATAGCGTGGAAATATTTAAATGAGCGTTATGAAAATAAACGCAGTTTGGTAAAGGCCCAATTAGACACCGTCTTCAGTATTAGGCCAATTGAAACTGATTGCGGAAAATCAATTAAGGATTTACAATTAAAATTAAATAATTGCATAACAGCCTTAAAAAGCCATAAAATTGTTTTGTGGGATGCACTTTTTGTATATTTGTGCGCAGAAAAGTTGCCCGAGAGCAGCCTTTCACTATGGGAACAGTATTTAGGGAACAAGACGGAAATATCCAAATGGGAGGATATGAACAAATTCTTATCTGATAGGTTTTTAGCGTTGGAAAACGTATCCGGCCATAGAAGTAACCAGCCCTCAAAGACTTCAAAACCCCAGCCCCAAAAACATTCCCCTGAGCCTCATCAAAAAAAGGTCGGGTCCTTCCAAACAAACTTGAAGTACTTTTTCTGCCAGATGTGCCGTACAAATAGTCACAAACTACATAATTGTGACAAGTTCAAAAAACTTTCTCCCTCTCGTCGAGTGGAGTTTATTAAGAAGAACAACAGCTGCCTGAACTGCTTGTCCTCACGACATACAGTTTCAAAATGTACAAATGGGTACAATTGCATGACATGTCATCATCGTCATAACACCCTCCTGCATATACCAAAAAGTCAGTCAAAGACATCCGCGCATAGTCGGAGCTCAGATGACGACGATAGAGCCTCAACTTCCAAACAGGCACAAGAGAGACAAAACTCTAAAACAAATGATAAGCAAGTTCAGTCTTGCCATGCCAATACAAGCACAGGGGTGCTTTTAGGCACAGCTCGTGTAAATATACACTATCGACTCTGGTTCAGAGTGCTCGTTTATGACTGAAAGACTAAAACGGCGAATTAACCTGCCATGTAAGAAAATTCGCGCCCAAGTTTCGGGAATAACAAACTCATTCTCTGCACAGGTCAAAGAGACGTGTTCAATAGAGCTGCGGTCACTGATTGACCCATTATTCTCTGTGAACGTAAACGTCCTTGTCCTGCCACAGTTGACTGGAAATCTGCCAAATTGTCAAATCAGTGGAATGGCAAAACAGTCATTCCCTGACTTAGAGTTGGCTGATAAAAGATTCTATGTCAACGAGCCAGTGGACCTAATTCTGGGAGGAGACATTTACCCTCAGATAATATTAATCGGATTGCAGAAGGATGTTCTTGGTACGCTCTTGGCACAAGAAACTGTATTCGGCTGGATACTCACAGGCCGAGCAGATGCTCAAGAGCAACAAAACAAAATAGTCTCTTATTACAGTGACATATCGTTAGATAACCAACTAACAGCCTTCTGGGAATTAGAAGAACTTCCCAGGAGCAAACAACTAAATGAAGAAGAAAAATACTGCGAGGATCTTTATAGGAGTACAACCACGAGAGATAACTCAGGGAAATATACAGTCTCACTGCCATTTAAAAGAGAATTCCCTGCGAACATATCCCTCGGGCCATCCCTCAAAAGGGCATGCTCTCAGTTCTTCCGGAACGAGACACGCCTCGCAAAAAACCCTTCTCTTCAAACGGAGTACAATCGAGTTGTGACCGAATTCGAGGAATTAGGACATAATGCAAGGATCACCAGAAAAGTGAATGGAGACTCCTCTGACCATTATTTTCTACCTCATCATGCAGTCATCAAAGAAGAAAGTACATCAATAAAAGTTCGAGTCGTATTCAACGCATCGAGCCCAACAGCAAACGGAGTAAGCCTGAACGATGTTCGTCACACGGGTCCAGTACTACAAGCAGACCTAACTCTTCTCATACTTCGCTGGAGACTTTACAAATATGTCTTCAACAGCGATATAGAGAAAATGTACCGACAAATTATGGTACACCCAAATCATACAAAATATTAGAGTATAGTATATCGTACTAGCCCTGACAACCCTATCAGTCTCTACGAATTAAAGACTGTAACATTCGGGGTAAATTGTGCTCCTTATCTGGCAATAAGGACACTACTACAATTGGCAAAGGACGCAGAAGATTCCTTTCCAATAGCATCCACCATACGTAAAAATTGTATGTACGTGGACGACATTCTTGCTGGTGGACACTGCATCGACTCAGCAATTAAAGCAAGAGATGAAATCTCTCAAGTGTTGCAATCAGCCGGGTTTCCACTTCGAAAGTGGACAGCCAATTGTGACCAAATATTGAAAGACATCCCAAAACAACATCGTCTATCCCAAGATTTCCTGGAATTCGAAGACGCAAGTTCAGTGAAAGCACTAGGAATCAGGTGGAACGCACACAAAGACGAATTTTATTTCATCACAAAGCCGATGGAAAACTGCAACAATTTAACAAAAAGGGCAATCTTATCAGCAATTGCAAAGCTTTTTGACCCAATGGGATGGCTTGCCCCAATAATAATTGTAGCCAAAATGCTTATGCAACATATTTGGCTAGAAGGAACAAATTGGGATGAAAATGTATCACCTAATACAAAAGAAAAATGGACAAATTTCATGGAAAATTATCACGAAATTGATAATATTCGGATACCGCGATGGACTTATTTTTCCCCATTCGACAATGTGGAAATACACGGTTTCTGCGACGCATCGGAGAAAGCATATGCTGCGGCAGTATACCTTCGCGCCGAAAAAGACGAGCAAGTCTTGGTTAACTTACTTTTAGCCAAGACAAAAGTAGCCCCAGTAAAAACAATTTCACTTCCCCGACTGGAGTTATGCGGAGCCGTACTACTCGCCGAAATGATGGAAACCATCTCAAGTAACATTAATTTAGGGAATCCGAAAACCTTTTTGTGGACAGATTCAACGATCGTACTGGCATGGGTACGAATGCCACCATGTTCGTGGTCAACTTTCGTAGCACACCGTATCACGAAAATCGTCGAAAAAGTCGGAAACGACAAATGGAATCATACTCGGGAACAAATCCAGCCGACATGGCTAGCAGAGGACTCCCAGCAAATGAACTGGTCAACAATTCGTTGTGGTGGCAGGGACCTTCTTGGTTACAAGAAGACATATCAAAATGGCCCACACAAGAGACAACATATAATACAAATATCGAGGAAAAAAGAGTGCAAGTGCATGCAGCAACGACCAAACAGGATGTAAGCGATATTCTGGATAGATTTTCGAATCTATCTAGAGCTTTAAGGGTAATATCTTACGTTTTAAGATTTTTCAAAAGAACCCATAGGCAGACAAAAGATTCCCTTAATAAAACGTCGTATGAGATTTCATCAGATGAAATCAAAACAACGACACAATGTTTAATTAAAGTCGCTCAACAGAGAGTTTACTGTACCGAGTACAAAAATCTAAAGTCTGGAAAACCGGTCGATTCAAAAAGCGAAGTGCTTCCTCTTAACCCTTTCTTAGACAAGGATGACATTATAAGAACCGGAGGTCGCCTAGGCGCCTCTCAGGACTTAGCGTATAGCGAACGTCACCCAGTCATCCTACCATACAAATGTCAATTATCCCGTCTCATTGTTAAATTCATCCACGATATTTCTTTCCATGGAGAAAACCAACTAATGTTAAGACTTATTAGAACCCAATATTGGATACCGAGGGTTAAAAATATGATACAGTCCACTATCCATAATTGTAAGGTCTGCACGATTTATAGGAAACGCGTACAAACCCAACTTATGGGAAACCTACCACAGGAACGCACCACATTTCCCCGTGCATTCACGAATACAGGGGTAGATTTTGCAGGACCATTCGAAATAAAGAGTTACCGAGGTCGAGGTTGTCGAATTTCTAAGGGTTATGTCTGTCTGTTTGTCTGCTTTACAACAAAAGCAATACACCTAGAAGCCACAACCGACCTCAGCACCCAATCATTTCTAGCCGCACTCTCTAGGTTCATAGCTAGGCGCGGCTGCCCAAAAAACATATATTCCGACAATGGGACTAATTTTGTCGGAGCCTCAAGATCATTAAGATCAGAATTTAAGGTATTTTTAGCCAGATCACGTGAGAGCGCATTGTCGAAATACGCTCACCAACTTTTAGAATGGCATTTCATACCCACTGCCTCTCCGCACATGGGAGGTCTGTGGGAAGCAGGAGTAAAAAGTTTTAAAAGCCACTTTCGAAAAGTGGCAGCTGGGTATAAATATACTTTTGAGGAGTTTTCGACCCTATTATGCCGAATAGAGGCCTGCCTCAACTCAAGACCCATAAGCCCTTCGTCTAATGAATCGACCGACTTGGAACCCGTAACGCCAGGTCATTTCCTAATAGGCGGACATCTGCTCGCGCCACCAGAAATAGATTCCAACGAGAATCCTGCCTCCATAGTAAATCGTTGGCAGAAATTGAAGGCGTTACATCAAACCTTTTGCAAAAGGTGGAAAATAAAATATCTCTTGGAGTTACAAAAGCGGGTCAAATGGAAACACCCGAAAGCTAATATTAAATTAGGCGACCTAGTGGTCTTAAAAGAAGATAATTTAGCTCCAAATGAATGGAGACTAGGGAGAGTGGTCAAAATCCACAAAGGCCCAGATGATCTTGTGAGAGTAGTCGACATAACGACAGAAAAAGGAGTCATTACAAGACCACTAACCAAACTGGTCCTACTTCCACCCGAAAATGACCAAAGTGGAGACGACTCCACTAATGGTCAAATCGTATCTTAAAATTAGAATATTCCACTTCATGAAAGTTGGTAATGCCACTTTGAATTACCAAAACCAACATAAACAACCATGAAAGTGTTTGAAATATCTTTATTTGAAATATTAAAAATGAAAATCATAAAATGAAATGAAAATTTGTGGATAAGCGAACTTATCCACGAAGAAAATAAAAAACAAAACAAAAATCCCAGAAAAAGTAAACCCAAATCAAAAATCCCCAAAATAAACAAAAAAAATATAAACAAAAATATACAAAACTACATAAACAAAAACTAAAAACTACAAATATACATACACAAATCTACATGTATAAAAACTCACGACTATAAAATCCATAAAAAGGTAGTTTGTTCATATTCCGGGATGTCTGTTTTTTCAACTTCCTAAATATAAGAGGTTTTAGTCAAAATGTTCAAGTTAAATGTCTAATTAGACCAATTTGACAAAACTTTACAGTTCGCAGCATAATCGCATTGTTGGTACTTTCTGTAAAGTTTAATTAAAATGCAAAATACGTCAAGTTGCTTTAATTAGACAAATAATTCATATAAACATATCAGCACACCCTATTGTGCATTTTATTTTCGCGCTGAAATTAATTTTTTTTTTCGGCACACCCTCGTGTTTAAAATAAAAAATGTAAAATACATTTTCTAAAATGTCTTCACTGACAATTAAAAGGGAAATAGTGAAGACATATTGAGCTTCACTAGCCATTTTGGCATTAGTTCACTTTACGTGTCAACTGCTAATAAATTAGCTATAATTATGGGAGATAGCTCAAAAGACGGGTTTTGGCCTCAGGATCACGAATCCTGAAGCGCTTCTTTAATTTTTTGTTTTAGTGAAAGTAATGGTCAGAAAACCGTAAGCTGAAACTTATCAAAAAAAAAAAAAAATATTTTACAGAGGGGCGCACCCTAATGTGCAACACCAAATTTTGAAGGGCGGTTTACGAGGGAAGCACTCGAGATGGTGCAATATTAATTTCTTCCCAGTAATTCTGGGCAGAAAAAATTTTGCAATTTTTTGGGACGGCCTAATGTGATTAAAACAATCACATGAAAATATGCAACTTTCATTGCAATTTTTTTTTGGGAGTTCTGCCTACACTTTTAATTTCACATACTCACGCATATACCAAGGGAAATCTCCGACGGTGGATCCGGTTCTTCAGCGCCACCGTCATATAATAGGCCAACAATCTCCATCATTGGAATATGGGCATGCCACAACACAGTTTTTGGGTCTGCAGCGCACCTGCAGTCCCCCGCCAACATCTGTCCACTCATGTCGATCGTTTTCAGTTTTGCATATCTGAAAATAGAAGGAAATATTAGTAAAATACATAAAAATACAATATTTTAAGAGTTTTCACAATTTTATTACACTTTACTTACCTCATGTTTATTATAGGTTTGTTTATTGGGCTGCTCTAGCTTACGCCAGATTGAGATATTTCACAAAATTGTGTTTAACGAACAATTTTATTGCTCTAGGTTGCTCTATCTTTTGTTTCATGAGTACGCTCAAAACAAAACTAGAGTAATCCAGATCACAAATTTCTGCTCTAGCATTTTTATGGAGTAAGCAATTGTCAGTCAGGAAAATATAAATTTTTGAAAATTTCAAAAAAATTAGCTTGCAAGAAAATCAATAGGTTTGTTTACTGACCAAAAAAAAGTTCAGAGTAGGTTAGAGCAGAGCAGAGCAGCGCAGCTGTCAAATTAGAAATAGAGCAACTTAGAGCAACTCAGAGCAGAAATGCCATGAAACACTTGAATCTCGATAGTTTCTTTTTATTTGGTTTTTTTGTTTAAATCTTCAAAATTAATGCAAATTCACGTTTACAAAAACATTGATTTTCTTGCAAGCTAGTTTTTTTGAAGTTTTCAAAAATTTATTTTTTCCTGACTGACAATTGCTTCTCTGCTCTAACTTACTCCATAAAAAAAGCTAGAGCAGAAATTTGTGATCTGGATTACTCTAGTTTTGTTTTAAGCGTACTCATGAAACAAAAGATAGAGCAACCTAGAGCAAGAAAAGTGTTCGTTAAACACAATTTTGTGAAATATCTCAATCTGGCGTAAGCTAGAGCAGCCCAATAAACAAACCTAATGTTTGTGTATACGTGAATTTGAATTAATTTTGAAGATTTAAACAAAATAAAATTAAAGAAAAAAAACTTTTTTAAAAATAAGCTTTTATTATTGGTTTATAAAATTAACTAAAAAGTAAAAAATAAATTCACTGTAAAGGAATATAACACTTTATAAGTTCATTGTAACGTTTAAAGATAATTTGGCTTCTTCGTCTGCCACAAAATAATTCCATATTGTACATAATTATATATTTCTAACAGTAAAACTTTACACCTAAATTATTAAATCTACCAGTACCTATATATCACATTCCTTATTTTATTAATAATAAAAGCGTGTTAAATTTTGATGGTATAATTAAGAACATTTAGGACCTTCTTTTCTATTTGATGGTATAATTAAGAACATTCAGGACCTTCTTTTCTTGCTATCGAAATTTAACACGCTTTTATTATTAATAAAATTAGCAATGTGATATATACTGGTAGATTTAATAATTTAGGTGTAAAGTTTTAATGTTAGAAATATATAATTATGTACAATATGAAATTATTTTGTGCAGACGAAGAAGCCAAATTATCTTTAAACGTTACAATGAACTTATAAAGTGTTATATTCCTTTACAGTGAATTTATTTTTTACTTTTTAGTTAATTTTATAAACCAATAATAAAAGCTTATTTTTAAAAAAGTTGTTTTTCTTTAATTTTATTTTTTACTTTTTAGTTCAGTTTATCAATAAGAAATATACCTATAAGCTTGTGCTTAGAACATCTTTTTTCTTGAATTTATTTTAAATATAAAATATTGTTTAAATTAGTTATGCAATCTTTACTTAGTTATTTTAACATTCCTCATCCGATCCATTTCTTTTAATGCATCAACATTACACGGCTTCTTTGAAGTCAACTTTGAACAGTCAAGTTCTTCGATTCGATGGACCACCTACTCCAACCTTCGCTTTGTTTCTGCTACTCCATGGAGTACCTACCGTCAGAGTACTTTGCAATGTACTCCAATGTTGTTACTTCTTGGAGTATATACTGTCAAAGAGATAGTGTCGTGATTTTCGTCGATAAGGCAGGAGCAATGATCGGCTTTCAAAAAGCTGAAGGTGGTCCGATGAGGTATACAAAGGATTAGTATTGGAGTACTCTAATATCAAACAATTGGAACACATAATCCAACGATTTTTGCAGGGCCCTGCAAAAATCGAGAGTACCCTATTTCATATCCAAAGAATGCTCCAATTGGAGCATCAGAGTACTCCAAATGTAATACTTTTTCATATAAAAATTGTGCTCCAATTAACATTGCGATGTCCTAGGACTGGACCACCTACTCCAACCTTCGCTTTGTTTCTGCTACTCCATGGAGTACCTACTGTCAGAGTACTTTGCAATGTACTCCAATGTTGTCACTCCTTGGAGTATATATTGTCAGAGCGATAGTGTCGTGATTTTCGTCGATAAGGCAGGAGCAATGATCGGCTTTCAAAAAGCTGAAGGTGGTCCGATTATGTAGACAAAGGATTACTATTGGAGTACTCCAATATTAGAAAATTGGAACACATAATGCAACGATTTTTGCAGGGTTATTGCGGCAACAGAGAACGTAGAAAATATTTTGTATAAGTAAATTTTGACGTATGGAAAAAGCACGTGCAAAAGGAAATATTCTGTGAATAAATATTCAGTTGACGTGGTTTTCAGCATTTATATTGCTTTATTTTGGTGTTCTCTTATAGCGGCGTCACAATCAATGTTTGCCGCAGCATTATGTATTGACAGATGAGTTGAACGTGGGTCATTGTGTATCAATACAAGTGTGAACTGTAGCTTTGACAGAAACGTCAAAACACACTTCCACGTCAAATCACAAATGTCAAAACACACTTCCATGTCAAAAATCTGGGTTGCTATTGTTGTTTTCGTTGCGTTCGGCAATGACTCGGCAAAACAGGGTTTTGTGTAGCACCGCAAAATGATGAGACAGGGTTCTTGTTTGCAAAAAAGTGTTGCTGTGCTGCACAACTTTTTCATTTCCATTTGTGGCGAAATTTTTAAGCGTACCTTAAAGTTTTTTCTTTTAGGGCGGGTTTTTGGACTTCAAAATCTCCATCCTTTCTTAACACTGCCGAATTTGTCCTTTTTTTCGATAAACTTTTTAATATATTTAATAGTATCTACTTCGGAGATGTAGGAAATTTTAGGCAACCATTTGAAGCTACTGCGGATCAGCTTAATTTTCTTGAACAAGCAGAGCAATTTTTAAGCTCAATTAAAATTTTACAGTACAAAAAAGATAGCACCAATAGAACAGTTCTTACTGATATTACCAACTTATTTAGTTTCATTAACGGTTGGCTCCTAAATATCAGTAGTTTGCGCCGTTTGTGGCGATTTTTGTCACAAAATCAATTTACCTTTTTGTTTACACGTAAGCTTTCCCAAGACAAATTAGAGAATTTTGTTGGTCATATACGTAGGGGTGGTTCATTTGATTCGACTATAACTCCGCAGCGTTTCTCCTATCTCTTTAGACAAGCCTGGGGACTAAGTTATATTAGATGCGTCGACAAAGGGAATTGCGAACTCTTGCCTGAGGATAAGTGGGAAGATTTTTCTAATAGCAGCTTGTAACGACGCCTTAGTTAAAGACACTTCTTGGCAGACATTTCAAGGCTTACCTAGGCCTAGGCCACCCTCATTTCGAGATGTCCAAATCGATATTTTAGTTGATGTCGATGAAAGTAGTTTTCTTCATCGTAATGCATTTGTCTATTTTTGTGGGTATATGTACTTCAAATATTTCAAACAGCATAGCTGTGTAATGCCTTTACCAAGATTTGAAGATGGTTTGACTGAAAACGATTTCCTATTTACTAAAGAGAAGCAATTTTCTAATAGTCAGCTTGTTAGTCCTCCGACTGAGTTTGTCGAGTTTATGTCCAAGCTAGAAGACATTTTTACCGAAAATTTCGACGCCAATTGTCATATGGTTGGCTTCTCTCAAATTTTATTTAATTTAATGAAGGATGTAGATCCCTTCTTTTGTTGTGAAAATTGCGATCCTGATGTCATAAAGTGTATTTTTATAAGAATTCGAACCTATTTTTTGCTTAATAGTTTTAATAAAAAATCAGCCAAAGAAAAGATTAAAAACATTAAATTTCTGTGTGTAACACATCAATAGCCGTTTTAAGTCCGGGGGTCTATCTGCAAACTTCAAGTCAATTCGAAATTAAGGTTGTTATCGATTTGGGTGTCTTAAAATGATTGCTCCATATAGTTTTATCCTCATTGCCTTGTTCCTGAACCTGCACAGTACTTATCTTTTTTAAAAGGCTTAATTTCAAACTTTTTTCTTGCTTTCTGTGCAGACTTCTTGTACTAATGTAGGCCCCTTTTCCCCACCAGGTCTAATGACTACCTAAGCCATTTTTTTTTCAATCTTTTACTGTGACCTACTTTGCAAATATTTAATAATTTAACTTAAAACGTGCCTTTCTTCTTTAACGTGCAACCTTTTACTGTGGGCTTCTTATGTATATATGTAAATAATTTTATGATTTTTATACGTACCTGAATTTATTTATTTTTAACGTACCTGAATTTATTTATTTTAAACGTACCTGATTTTTTTATTTTTGAAAATATTTTTAGTAGCACTGTCTAGTCACAGTATTTTTTATCATTACATTATCAGTAGCATTGTATAGTATCATTATTTGGTAGTAGTATTTGTTCATATTATATATAGTAGTATGAATTATGTATGGGTGAAAATAGGCCTCCTGGGGAACCGAGCACCCAAAAAAAAAATCGGTAACGCGCCTACGTCGCAACCTCTTGGGTGGCGTGGAATAGCAACGCAATTTTCTTTCCGATAAAATCATATTCTTAATATTTTTCTCTTTTTTTTCTCTTATATACAGAGATCACGATGGGCCAAGACACATATCACCAGACAGAGCTTTGCGGTCTACAAAAAAAGGGGCTTCCAAATATATATTAAGTATAGATATAGATATATGTATGTACATATATGATTAATACCTCACGCTGATTAATAAATAAAAGTTTGATTTTGTATAAAAACTGTAAACATAAAAATCGGTTGTGTATTTATTGTATTTTTCTGGACATTTGTAAGTAAGTTTAAAACTACATAAGTCGAAGTTTTCAAAAATCGAAATTTTTTCAAAATAATAGAAATACATATGTAGTTACAATTTTCACAGATTTTTTTTCATGTACCAAAAAGCCAAGCAAACTTAATACTGAATACTTAAGTATATAGCATATTCAGGTCTAAAACCAAACTTTTTTCAAGTCAAATGAAACTACTTTTATATCAGGGCATTGTCATTTGAAAAAGTTTTCAATCCACTTGAAATTTTCTTTTGATTTGAAAAAAATGTCACTCCATTTGAAAAAGGTTTCACTCCACTTTAAAAAGTTGCATTTGATTTGAAAAAAGTTTGAAAATTCTATATCGCACACCTTACACCATATTTTCTCTTGTAAAGAATTTATCTCAACAGATTCACTTAGCACCTTGTGTGCGCGCTTTTTATCACCTAACTTCACTAACGCTTTCGCCAAATTATTCCATGATTCAAAACCCAATGGCTCAATGTGTGTATATGTTATGTACGCATGCACGGCCAACTCCCAACGTTCGAGCTGTATAGCAGCATAGCCTAAACGTAGCCATATTTTCTCTTGTAAAGCATTTATCTCAACAGATTTTTCTAAACGTGGTATAGCTTCAGCATATTCAGCCTTACGAAAATAGTATGTACCCCAAAGCGCTTGCGCACGACCACTTTTTTGTTGTGAAAATTCTGCTGCTTTATGGCGTAGCTCCAACCTGGTATAGCATTGTATCACCGCAGGCCATGCTTATATTTGTAGATATATATCTAAAGCCGTTTTTGTTATACCCAGCGAATGTAATAGTTCGCATAGTTGTATTTGTATTAGCCATTTGGGTTGTAAGAACTCTCGCACACAATTTAGCAATAAGGCAGACTGACGCACTTGTATAGGACCGCGTTCTTGGTAGAGTATAGTTTTTATATAAGGTTCCAATTCTTCATCGGCAAGACGATCTTTAGGTTGCGAACGTTTAAGTTTTTTGCTGTAGAAAAATGACTTTAAAAAAGAGCACACAGACAAGTTTGCAAAAATACCTACACCTTAGCTAGCACTAGCGCCTGTAAAACGCTGGGCAACGTCATCACTTCATTGTCTTTGGGTTCAACAAAACGTATGCGCTCAAGTCGTGTATCATCGTCCAACAATAAAAGTTGTGGTAAATTTGTCTTGCCATTTGACGCTTGTGCAAAAGGTAAATCGCCATTCCACATTCAACGCTATACCAACTCGCGTACACAACTGTTCAAGTACATATATGTATCATTGGATTTTTGCGCACGATGAAATAGTAAATAACTGTTGGCCACCACGAGATAGAGCAATGCTTGCAATTCACGCTCCTCCACTTTATCCACATTCTTCAACAAGTTTTCCGCAACTACTTTCAATTGTTCATATAAATTGCTGGTAAATTCATCAATGATTTGTTGTTGTATGCATATCACACGCATGTACCACCAGTTAAGATACTGAAAGCAAAGAAATTGAAGAGGAATTAATGCTGACTCATTATATGTAAAAATGTATAAACGCTTACCAAAGAATCTCGAAAACTTTGTCGTAATAAGATCAGCATAGCCTGGCAGAACTATGCATCCGCAGCTTTCATATTTGGTGCCGTATGGTTATTGGCTTGCCAGCTATCTAAAGTCTTTTGAAGTCTTTCCGTAGTCCAATTGCAGCTCCATAGCTGACGCAGTGATTCGGTCTGCAGATCTGTAAGCACGAAAAGCGTCCTTCTTAGCAAGTCTTATGTACTTAAATCAACAGCGTACTTACCTTCCACACAATAAGTTCATTAAAGTTGCATAGATGTTGTTTACTAAATGGTTCAACACTCATTTAGTTGTTTCTTCTCAAAATTTAATTTTGTATACAATTTGATACAATTCAATTTAATTTTTCTTTTATTTATTTTATTTGATACACAATGTCTGTTTACGTACGAAGTACGATCGGGATGTGCTAACGAAGTTGCTACTACAACGCGCATTGTTGCATTTTGCAGTACTTTTTTAAATCTTTAAAATTTTTAAGAAAAAGTAGCAAAACTTGTTTAAAGAGGAACTGCAAACCGTTCAAAATGTAAAATAAACTTTATAAATTCAAGGTAAACTCTATTATTTACATTTCTAAGAACTTTTCAACCATCTTTTTCCGTATTTTTTATAAATTTAGAAAACAAGTATACCTTTGTTTGCTACTAATTTTTTATAGACATTTGAATGCAACTCAGCGCTAAATAGATGGCTCCTACACCAAAAAACAACTCTAATCGTCAGGTGTAAAACTCATTTTGGAATTTTGACGTCTATGCCGAAGAGTTTACACTTGTATAGGTACACAATGACGTGGGTATATAGGTAGAGAACGACACATCGCGCATCACGAGCGACATCTGACATGCAAAAGTTGGCAACTTTCAACTTTGTATGCATGAAAAGCATAAGAAGAAGCATTTTACACTTGGCTCTCATATAGTTGATTGTGCCGCTGTTGCTGTGACGCATAAGTTTGCGGTAAATGCATGTACATGCGAAACTTGGATGTCACGCGGCTATTATATTTAAGTGTTTAGATTTGATTACAGACAGCCGTCAGGTGAAACTAAATAAAAGCTTATAAAAAAGTTTTTTTTTCTTTAATTTTATTTCTCATATTACATTAACACTTAATTCTAGCACTTGAATCACGCGAATGAAAACACAATCAGTAAAATCTAATAAATTAATTAGAACTGCGTTTCAATAATAATTAGCTGTTTCCTTTTTTCTTCAATTTAATAATTCAAAATCAGCAGAGCCAACTTTTTATGCATAATTGCTCAAAAGAGTGAAGGAATTAGCCGAATGTTGTATTCTTCAGCGCCATCTGCATATCAATATACATATAATGCTTAGTGCCATCTGCATATCAATAGACAATGCTCATAAGAGTAAAGGAATTCACCGCGTGGTAAGTAAAGGTACTTTTGGAATACACCACGCGCCGAATTCCAATCTTCTTTCTATGGCAATAGGGAAAAACGACTAAACTTGGGTGATGATTGGATTTTTGCAAATAAAGCAATATTTTAGATTTTTTTTTTTGTATAATGCATTGTCAGTAAAACCTGATAGATGGTGAAAATTTCAAAACCCCAGCTCAACGGGGAGTTAGTTCAAAATCGAAGGCAAAATCTCTGTAAATTAAATTTTTCAAATATCTCTACCCATGCGCCACCTATCGGAATTATTTTTTTATTATAGTGCATTGGGGTATAAAACTAAACGATGATGAAAATTTCAAGATCCTACGTCAACGGGAAGTTCGTTGAAAAACGAATTAATCGACACTGAAAACAGACCTTCGTAATTCTCAAATAAAGCGACTCACGCGCCACCTACCGGGTCCAATTTTTTTTAACATTTAGAAATTAATTAAGTAACACACACGTAAAATATCAGCCAAATCGGTCCATAATTACGATTTTGAGTTTTTATTGCCGCTATCTCAGCCCCACCTAGCGGAATTTTTTTTTTTCAAAAATATTTCTTTTCATGGTAGTAATACATGTTACGAATTTCAGCTAAATCGGACCATAAATGCGAATTTTGAAAATATAGCGACCCGCGCGCCACCTATCGAATTTTTTTTTTTATAATATTGCATTGTCATCGGGGTTATACATGGGTGCAGAATTTCAGATCAATCGGACACCGGGAAGTGTATCAAATTTAGCTTGCAAGATTTGTTAACAGACAGCCGTCAGGTGAAACTAAATAAAAGCTTATAAAAGCTAAATAAAAAGAAACTATCGAGATTCAAGTGTTTCATGGCATTTCTGCTCCGAGTTGCTCTATTTCTATTATGACAGCTGCCCTGCTCTGCTCTGCTCTAACCTGCTCTGAACTTTTTTTTGGTGAGTAAACAAACCTTATGTAATGCCAATTTTTCATTCAATTGTCATTTTCGTCGTACTTGTCATCCACTGTCATTCGCCCACACAGTGTTACCATACAACACTCACTTTTAACCTTAAGGGCCGTACACACTACGAGTTTCCTTTGCACGTGTTTGCGCAAACAAGTTCTCAAAAAATTTCTGCCGATATGGGAAAGTGTGGTATCAAACGACGCGTATTCCTGCCGCGATCACAAACCCGAAACCCGATTCGAAATCCGGGTACCCGTTCAAAAGTTATGAGTGAAAACCCGGTTCACCGGTTACTCATTTTCAAAAAAATTCACCAACATGGTCGAATGAGGTATCAAAAAACGCGGATTAGTGTCAGGGTAATGAATCAGGGAGCGTAAATGATTTTTTTTCACACCTGAAAATATTATTAGTGAAAAAACGCAAAATTTTCAAAACATGAAAATTATCAAATTGCGAAATTTTTCGTGGGTGGCAGGCATGTTTGTGACAAATCAGTCACAAATATGAAGATAAAAGGTAAAAAATTAACAAATTAAAAAAAAGTCCAGTCTTTATCGGCCTATAAATATAAAGATCTGGCAACATAAATATAAAGATCTGGAACGAACACTCGGCCTCTTCGTCCAGATGTCAGCCGAATAACAATAAAAACGAGCATGGATCGGACACATGGCCTCTCCGACCATACTGCCGCTCGTAACAATACCAGGGAAGACTGGCCACACGGCCGAGCCAGCTTCCTTTATAAATAATTAAATATTATATATTTTTTTTTTTTAACTATATCTTATACTAAAATTAATTATAGTTTTATAAAGTGCGTTGAAATATAACCCGTTCTTGTTTTCAGCCTTAATGTTGTTTTCTGAATTTTACAGCAGCGGATAGACTGAAACAAGTCCGGCGAAAATACTGCCAACAAACTCACATCAATTTAAATTAATTGAAATTTTATTATTAGCTTTAAGTGAGCGAGACAACTCCGGCATGGGATTTCCTTTTCTTTTAGATCTTGCTTATCGCAAGGGGGCCGGCATGTTTAGGTCGGAGCCTAAAATATTTATTATGAACAAAAGGTACACCCTAATGCGAATATTTATAATGTTGCATATACATACAAACGCTGTCATGTATATGCACACATACACAAAAGAAAACACGGGTAACAGAGTTTTCCTTTGGATATCCAATATCCAGTGGAAAACCTCCGTGCGATCTCCGGTCCGGCAGAGCCGAGATCAATTTTCCAATAACATTCCATTTTTCACTATCGAAGAGAAAGGACCTGCCTGCTGCCGTTGTCACGTACACCAACTACATTTAAGGTAAACTATTGTATAAATTAACAAACAATAAAGAGACTTATTGTGATTATTAGCACTAATCATTCTGCCTTGTTTCTTTGTTTATTTATTTACATTGCGATATTATACCTCCCGAGCGACGGTATAGGTTAGGTTCAAGTGGCTACCGTAGAGGCACACCTAGGCCAGTATTAAAAGGCCCGTTGTGATACCACCAACACTAGGAAAGTCAGTTCCGGGACCCTGCCATATGGAAAATCCCGGTATTAACGGAATTCTCCACATAGCAGAATCCCGGGACTGACGTTCCTATACCGACACCGTTACTCCTCCTCGAACCATTTAGATGACTTGATGAAGGCCATCAGGTCCTTTATGTCCAGCTCCGTGACCTGGCGTAGGCTAACCAGGAAGGGAACTCCCAAAAAGCGCATTCTCGCGCCACTTAAAGCCGGGCAGTTGCAGATGAGGTGCTCCACCGTTTCCTCCTCCTCATCATCCTTACAACTCCTACAGCATCGTCGGTAGGGCACACCAAGTCTTTCTGCGTGCCTACCAATGAGGCAGTGCCCAGTCAATACGCCTATTAATATGGAGATTTCTCTTCTCCTTAGGGCATAAATTTGTCTCGATCTTTCATGATCCCATTTCGGCCAGGTTTCTTTGGATATCCGGCATCCTGGAGATTGCAGCCATCTTTCGTTGGCTTGGCGGAGTGTGTACTCCTTCAGCATAAGCTTGCAAGTGGCAAACGGCATACCTAAGCGCTCTTTATCCCGAAGAACCTGCTTGGTCGTGCCCTGCCTCGCAAGTTCGTCTGCCCTACAATTTCCCTCAATGTCCCTATGCCCCGGGACCCATGTGAGGTTCACGCGATTCTGTTGGGCCATCTCCTGTAGAGATCGACGACAGCTGAGCGTCAGTTCAGAGTTGAACGAATAAGAGCCAAGGGATTTGATGGCCGCCTGGCTGTCGCTGAATATAAAAATGTCGTGTCCGATAGTGTGTTGGCCTATCCAAGCCGCGGCGTCCATGATTGCTGAAACTTCAGCCTGGAAGACACTGCAGTGATCAGGTAGTCTGAAGGAGAGCTCAAGGTTCAGATCCTTTGAATAAACCCCTCCTCCAACTCTGCCGTCTAACTTCGAGCCATCAGTATAAATGGAAGTGCCGCCATGAGTGGCGGGACTCCGATCCGTGCTCTCCCATTCTTCCCTGCTGGGAATGTTGATTTTAAAACAGCTATCTCCGACTGTTGTGGTCGCACAACGATCCGTGCTCAGCGGAAGAAAGCTATAGGATCCCAAAATACAGGCGTGTCCAGTAGTGCTTGCGCCCCAGCCGGACGTTTCCCTTAGACGTAGAGCCGATGCTGCTGCTACCCGGTGCCCTTCCAGATCGAGTGGCAAAATGCCAAGAATGGCCTGGAGTGCTTCATTGGGCGTTGTTCTTAACGCACCGCTTATACAGATCATGCAAGATCTGTGTACTTTACCTAGCAGATTAAGGTTTGTTGCCTTGCTCAGCGCAGGCCACCATACCACAACTCCATAGAGCATGATTGGTCGAATGATTGCGGTGTAGATCCATTTGCATATTTTGGGGCTGAGCCCCCATTTCTTTCCAATGGCTCTTTTGCATGTGTAGAGTGCAATACACGCTTTCTTCTGGCGCTGAAGAACATTCTCCTTCCAGGTTAGTTTCCTATCCAGAACTGTGCCTAAGAACTTGGCTTTGTCAGCCAGGTTCAGGTGCACGTCATTCAGTTTTGGTAGTGTTAGCGGTGGTATCTTATAGCGGTTGGTGAAAAGAACCAGTTCTACTTTTCCCGGGTTGATGCTCAGTCCGCAGCGCGAGCACCATGAGGAAACCTCTCGCAGTGCTGCTTGCATCAAGTCGCACAGGGTCTGTGGGAATTTGCCCCTATATACTATAGCTAAGTCGTCTGCATATGCCACTACCTTCCCGCCCCCCCAGCTTGTGTCTCGCAGCATCGAGTTGACAGTGAGGTTCCATAGAAGCGGGGAGAGAACACCACCCTGAGGCGTTCCCCTTGTGACATAGCGTGATAAGTCAACCGAGCCCAGTGATGAAACTATTCGTCTACCCCTTAGCAGTTGATCAATAAGTCCAATAAGAGACCTGCTTATGCCCAGACTTGTTAAAGCGGTGTTTATAGCATCAGGGCTTATGTTGTTGAAGGCTCCTTCAATATCTAAAAAGGCCGCAAGACAGTACTCCTTCTCATACAGCGATTTTTCAATAACAGAAACTAGGCTGTGAAGCGCAGTTTCTGTAGATTTCCCTTTGGTGTATGCATGCTGATAGCTACAGATCAGGTTGCTATCAATAGTAGAGGAGAGGTAGTCATTTATTATCCTCTCGAAGGTTTTGAGCACAAAGGATGAGAGACTGATCGGCCTGTAGTCCTTCGGCTCGTAATGAGACGCCTTCCCCGCCTTAGGAATAAACACTACCGTGGCACTTCTCCAGGAGCACGGAATGTAGCTAAGAGCCAGGCAGGCTGTATAGAGAAATACCAGCCATTTGGCTGATGTCTCCAGCGTGTTTATGAGTTGTGCGGGAATAATCCCGTCTGGCCCGGCAGCCTTGAACGGTTCGAAGCTCTTAACCGCCCACCTAACCTTTTCCTCCGTGATGGGTATGTATACAGCCAGGTTTGTTGTAGGTGCTACGGGTTCCTCATGCAAGTTCCCTGGGAAGTGCGTATTCAAGAGCAGCTCTAGGGTTTCCCTCTCCGTGCTGGTCCAGGATCCGTCAGGTTTGCGCAAATAGCTTGTGGCTGTTTGAGTTTTTGAGAGCACTCGTCTAAGTCTCGCTGTATCGTCGACATTTTCGACCCCAGTGCAGAAATTTCTCCACGATACTCTCTTCGCCTGCCTCAGAGCTTTTTTGTAGGCCCTGAGTTTAACTTTATATTCGAGCCATTGAGTCTCCGTGCCAAGGCTCTTGGCCTTATTAAATTGTGTCCTACATGATTTTCGGAGCGAGTCCAGGTCGTAGGACCACCAATGCGGCCTATGTTTACCACGTGGTTTTGGCACTGGGCAAGCCTGCTCTAAGGCATTCGAGAGCGCCGTTGTAAAGGTCTTTACCAGATCCTCCAACTCCCCTACTGATGAGGGGACTTGTGGGGGCAGTGCTGGTAAGTCCCTAGATATTATTTCATTGTGTAGCTGCCAGTTAGTGTTACGTGGGTTGCGTTTCATAACCGGCTGCTCAACAGAAAAGTCTAGAACTATTTCTACGTACCGGTGGTCGGAGAATGAGTGCTCATCGAGAACGCGCCATTTTCTGACCCACTCATAAGCGCCTTCGCTGCAAATCGTGAGATCTATTACCTCCCTACGGGTTTTAGTAATAAACGTAGGTTCGTTACCCACGTTGCAAACTACCAGGTTAGTTGTTAACAAATAGTCAAACAACGACTCTCCTCTAGCATTGATATCGGAGCTTCCCCACTGGACGTGATGAGCATTGGCGTCAGTTCCGATAAGAAGATGACCCATGGAAAAATTTGCCACCAGGTCTTTTACCTCCCTCTGTGGCGGAGGTTCTTCGGCGTCATAGGGCATATAGACCGACGCAATCGTCAGACTGGTACTGTCGACTGTTAAACTGGCAGCTGTAACGTCACCATTGGTATAGTTGGGCAAGAGAAATGCATTCAGCTCAGACTTAACTAAAATACAGGCTCTAACCCGGCCCCCTTCGCTGGCTCGAATAAGCTTATAACCCTTAGTCCCCAAACCGCAAATCCTTGAGCTGTTGACCCAGGGTTCTTGGATGAGGACCACATCTACGTCGCCTTTAGAGAGACGACTGATTAAAGCAGCCGAGGCTGCTTTAGATTTGTGCAGGTTTATCTGAATCACCACCAACATGAGAGTGCTCAGACTTCCCTGCCACCGCCGTATCGTCGAGTTCCACCTCGTCTGGAGGCTTATCTTTCAACGACGATTTCTTCAGACCACGGTTTGGCGTGGCAGAGATCCTCCTAACTGTGGCAGTGTCAACTGTGGTGCGCTCAGGACTAGCTGCTATCACTGTGACGTTGAGGTCCTCCCCGTCCAGCAGGCTGTCTCCCATCTCCGAGCTGTTCACTGCTCCTTCGCCATTTGACGTGGCAGATACCATACTTTCCGAGTCGGACATCTCCGACTCCCCTTCCGGCACTGCGATGTCCGAGTCCTCCGGTGCAGCCGAAATAGCAGCGCGCTGTGCATCGCCGCGGTATACGTGGATCACGATCTGACCCATGCCGTAGTGCACTCGTCCATTGCACCGTTTAAGGGGCTCGAGTGCCTCCTTATTCAAGGTGAAGACCACTTGCCTATCAGGCCCTACCGCGTCCTCGACCAGATTTACACCCCAGTCCTGCGTCGGGAGAGACGGGTTCATGATCCTCAGCATCCTGAGAATTCTCTCAGGTTCAGCAGGGATAGCAGGAATCCACGCTCTTGCCCTTGGCCGAGCCGGGATGTCCTTCCAGTCGACAACCTCGATTCTTGCCCCTTGGTAGATCTCACCTAGTCTTGCAGCTGCTGCCTTGTACAGTGCAACAGTTTTTGCATCCTCGCAAGCGAATACCTTGATTCGGCCCTGGTGCCATCCCGCATCAGAACCCATCGGAGTGGCACCCGGAGACTCATCCATAATGTCGAGAAGGGCATTACCGATAGCGTTCCGGACGAACCGCCACTGGTCTCTAGGGATGGCCCAGTTTTCATTACCTCGGTCAATGACGCCTATGAGGATCCTATCCTTAGTCACTTCAGCAAAGCTGAGTTTACCCATTACGGGGGCGTGTTGCTGCCGCTTCGGGTGAGGTTTTAAATCCACGTCCGATCTCTGGCGTTTGAAGGGATTTATATTAACCTTCTTTGGCGCGTAATCGCTTTGGAAGTTCGGTAAGATAGCTTCAGCCATCTCCACCGTCTTCCTAGCATTCGGCGATAGCGTCTCTTGTGAAATACCCTCGTATTTCTTCAGTATCCTCGCGGCCGCTCTTTTGTCCAAGTACTCAGAGCGACTGGGAGATGTCTTTTGGGGTAAATTTCGACCCGTAGTTGCCATCGCGGTCGTTCCCTTATTTGGATCTCTGGGGCCAGGTCGTGAGACCACTGCCACAGACGTTAAAGACTTGGTTTCGGTACCGGCACTTACTAGGGCTCTAGCATCAGCCGTTGTTGGCTTCACCGTGTTTGTACCGGTACTTACTTTGGGGATTGCCCCCTTATTATCCAGAGCTGATCGACTCGTAGTTGCCATCGCTGTCGACCTCTCGGCTGATGAAGAAATGGAGTTTGTCCTCCGACGTTGCGTTCTCGCTTGCTCCAGCATTTTCCTCCTCTGCTGGGCAGTATACATGGTTGTATCATTATTATTAAGGTTTTTATTACTTTTTTTCATCTTGTTCGTACGACCCCTTGCCGGGCAAGGCCAGTTTAGGGTCAAAGGAAGAGTATGGGGAATGTGTCGTCCGCCGCGGCAGAGCCCCATGCCGCGGTAAGGCCATAGTTACTCTCCGAGGCGGCCCGGTATCAGAGAGGCTCCGTTCGATTACAGCCACGATTTGCCTCCCGGCTGCAAACGTCCAATGGGCACGTGGTCGCATAACACCCTGGATTGGGAGGGGGAAGATCTTAGTCGTCGCGCCAGAGAGGCTTGGCTTCTCTCGTGATGTAGTACCGGCGGCACTATGATCACAAGGGCAGCGCAGCCCTGTGGCTATCGACTTAAGCCCTCGTACCGCGGCAAGGTGTCAACCCTTCACGAGGGGAGCGACGGTATAAACGGAAAGTGAGTAGCAAGCAAAAGTTTGCATGTGTCCTCCGGCTGCTTGGTGTAGCTCCCATCTGGGTTCTTCAGAGTGCCAATCACGTTGCTGTGGCCTCTCGCAAGGGCCTTTTGCAGCCGCACTGCCGTAGGGAGATCTTTAATGTTTTCGCAGTGTTCTCTCCAGGTTGCCCTCTTAGATTTCCTAAGTTCTTTATTATAGGAAGTTAGAGCATTCCTATAGGATACCCAGTCTCCCGTGTCTTTATATGTATTAAACAACCTTCTTGCTTGACATCTTAACTGTGCAAGCGTTTTGTTCCACCAAGGCACATCCCGTTGTACACGTTTTTTAGCCTGGGGACAACTCTCGTTGAAAGCCGTTATAATATCTGATTGAAATTGTTCAGCTTCTGTCTCAATCTCCTGCACCGTAGTTATCGGTTGGTGTAGGCAATTGCCACTTTCTTCCATGGTAAAACGAAATTGTTCCCAATTCGTTTTCCTGGGGTTCCTGAAAACGAGCTCATGATCAGAGAAGTGGCCCATGTCGAATACAATGTGTTTGTGGTCCGACATTGATTCCTCCCCCGAGACGTGCCAGTTTGTGACAGTGAAAGCCATGTTTTGGCTACATAGAGTGAGGTCAAGAACCTCTCCTCTGATAGCATTAACAAAAGTTGGTTCATTACCACGGTTCATTACATTGATATTGTGACTACTAACAAACTCCAGGAGGTGCTCCCCCCTGTTATTTATGTTCGTACTACCCCACGCTGTGTGGTGGGAGTTTGCGTCACAGCAGAGGATCCAAGGGATAGCCTTCTGTTGGCAGTACTCAATGAGGGATTTGGATTCAGCAGTTGGGGCTGTTACCTCCTCACCCGGAAAGTAAGCAGAGGCTAAAATGGCCTCTTTTTCACCTCTTGGGGTTGGAATTTTCGCCCAAACTGCAACCAAATCAGCTGTCATGAACTGTAAAGGTGGAATAAACGACAGTTTTTTGCTTAGAAGCATCGCCGCCCTGGGACGGGAACCGGTGGCATAGATTAATTTACCATCAGCACTATTAAGACCTTTCACAGAACCATGTAGAATCCACGGTTCTTGAATGAAAGCGATCCCCAGACCTTCTCTGTTGAATCTTCTGCTAAGGACATCCGAAGCTGCCTTGGCATGATGAAGATTCACTTGGAGGCATTTAAGACGCCTCGAGCTAAGATTGTTTTTTGGGAGGGGAGACATTATAAAGAGTTTTTGCGGACTGAGTCCGCCCTCTCTTTAAGTCGGCTGCTGTTCAGCAAAGCATCGCCTCCATATGCTTGATCTTGGCCCTCGGCTTTTCCTTTTTCAGATCTGTGGTTCTCACCACTTTTCGTTTGTAGGTTTTGAGAGGGCTTGTGGATAGCTCCCGTTGAAGCCTTTAGCGGAGTCTCGACTACCATAGCCGTTGCTGTTGATTTCAGCTCAAATTTGGTTGGTGCATCCTCCATGCATTCTTGCTGCATTGCAGTTTGTTTAACAGTAGATACCTGCTCCACCGGTAATGGCTCTGAGTCGCCGGCTGCCTGGTCTCTTGCCTTCTGTTCTGCCATAGTATTTCCATCTCTACCGCTGGCTTTATCATCTACCCGGGGCAGAGATGGTTTGGTTTTAGCCCTCAGTTTGGCCTTAGCATACCCAAAATAGATGTTGTTATTTAGCTGGCGGATCGTTTCTGCGGACAACGGATCTACAGCTATTGTGATTTCCGCCACTGTGGCCCTACTTATACGATTGAGTATCCTCCAATTCCTGGTGTCCAGGGCCGCATTCTGAACAGCAAAAATCCTCAGAAGATGTTCGTTTGAGGGGCAATCTTCCTCCTTGAAATACCCGACAAAGATAATTCGACGTGGTACTTCGGCGTCCGAGACTACCTTTAGTTTCGCGCCCTCCCATGGAACTAGTTTTGGGACGATGTCTTTTATCCACTCTGCGGTATTAGAATCCTCGCAGACAATCGAAAGCCATCCTTGGCGAATCAGGCATCCCGTAAACCGTGGACTGATAGCGCCAACTTGAAGTTTCCACACTTCATTCAGAATGGCCTTCGTTATGATCTTCACTTGCTCTGAAGACCAGATGGTAATAGGATAATCCTGCGGGATTATGCCCAGCTTGACAGTGGTCAGGGCATCTCTAAAAGATTCTGACGGTTTTGCTGCCACACCATCAGGATGGCCCGCGGCTACTAAGGCACTGGCTCCAGTGACCAGGGTATCTTTAGAAGATCCTGACTGTTTGGCTGCATCGCCTTGAAGAGGAGTCAACTGCCGTGTCCTCTTTTGGAAATATGGTGGGGTCGTACTGTTGGATCGTCCCCTTTTATTGGTCGCCTCCCTTTGCGCCGGCCCTTGAGGCTTTTTGGCGATTGCTAAAGCACTTTCGTAATTCAAACCCTTAGCCAAGAGTCTTTTAAGACGCTTACGGGTGGCACCATTCAACCCCTTAGGTTTTATAGCATTTTCAGTACCATGGGGGGGCTTGTTCTTCCCCGCCATGTCTGAGGCTTCAGTTATTGATTCGGTATCAACCGAAAGGCCAGAATTGGCCTGATCATTTAAGAGCAGTTCAGCTTCAGATTGATTTATATTATTATTTTTTAAATTCAATTGGTCCATATAATTCCCACGAGTGTAGGGGAAAGTAGGTCAGCGGGGACATAGCCCCCGATATCCCAGTAAGACTGCTTACAACCAGAGGGCGCCAGGTATCTGGAGGCCACCGTTATAAGACACACTTACGTAGTGCCATTCATCCCATGAGCACGGTGCGGATCACACTCGGGATTACGGGTTTTATTGAGTTGTCCTCTCTTGGGATTTTAGTCGCCTTTTACGACAGGCATACCTACCGCGGGCATATTCTAGAGCCCAACCCGCAGGGTTAGCGAAGCCTGAACGATGATGAAAATTTGCAAAATCCCATCTTAACTGCAAGTTAGTACAATAACAAAAGCAAAATTTCCTGGAATGAAAACTTTCGGATATCTCTACTCGTGCGCCACCTATCGGAATTATTTTTTTGTTATTTTGCGTGGAGGCAGAAAATTAAACGATGTTGAAAATTTCAAGATCCTACCTCAACGGGAAGTTCGTTGAAAAACGAATTAATCGACACTGAAAACAGACCTTCGTAATTCTCAAATAAAGCGACTCACGCGCCACCTAGCGGGTTCAATTTTTTTTTAACATTTAGAAATTAATTAAGTAACACACACGTAAAATATCAGCCAAATCGGTCCATAATTACGATTTGGAAGTTTTTATTACCGCTATCTCAGCTCCACCTAGCGGAATTTTTGTTTACAAAAATATTTCTTTTCATGGTAGTAATACATGTTACGAATTTCAGCTAAATCGGACCATAAATGCTAATTTTGAAAATATAGCGACCCACGCGCCACCTATCGAATTTTTTTTTTATAATATTGCATTGTCATCAGGGTTATACATGGGTGCAGAATTTCAGATCAATCGGACACCGGGAAGTGTATCAAATTTAGCTTGCAAGATTTGATTACAGACAGCCGTCAGGTGAAACTAAATCATGCCGATTCTAAACAATTTCTCACTTTCCGGGTTTTCTCACTATAATATAATTTGTGAGCAAAAATGTACGAAATGGTGAAACGGTTTGCACCGTTTCACTAGTGAAAAATTGTTTAGAATAGGCATGAATAAAAGCTAGAAAAGCCGAATGTTGCATTCTTCAGCGCCATCTGCATATCAATATATAATGCTCAGTGCCATCTGCATATCAATAGACAATGCTCATAAGAGTAAAGGAATTCACCGCGTGGTAAGTAAAGATACTTTTGGAATACACCACCCGGCGAATTCCAATCTTCTTTCTCTGGCAATAGGGAAAAACGACTAAACTTGGGTGATGATTGGATTTTTGCAAATAAAGCAATATTTTAGATTTTTTTTTTGTATAATGCATTGTCAGTAAAACCTGATCGATGGTGAAAATTTCAAAACCCCAGCTCAACGGGGAGTTAGCTCAAAATCGAAAGCAAAATCTCTGTAAATTAAATTTTTCAAATATCTCTACCCATGCGCCACCTATCGGAATTTTTTTTTACAAAAATATTTCTTTTCATGGTAGTAATACATGTTACGAATTTCAGCTAAATCGGACCATAAATGCGAATTTTGAAAATATAGCGACCCACGCACCACCTATCGAAATTTTTTTTAATAATATTGCATTGTCATCAGGGTTATACATGGGTGCAGAATTTCAAATCAATCGGACACCGGGAAGTGTATCAAATTTAGCTTGCAAGATTTGATAACAGACAGCCGTCAGGTGAAACTAAATAAAAGCTTATAATAAAAAAAAATAGGTCTCCAAACTCTCCAGCTATTTTATTATCTCCACATTCTGTTATACCCGAACTGTACATCACTATTCAGCATACATCACTCTTCAGCACTTTTATAAAACTCCCAAAGACACACCCACCATCCGCTCATTCCCTTACACACACACGTATATCTATGCAATGATCCAGCAGCTGCCACTTGCTTTTATTTTTGTGCAAAAAAAAAACAACAAATGTACCAAATCATATCATCTTCGGCATCTAAACACCATTTGTAAACACCATTTGTAAGCTCCATTTGTAAAATCCAGCTTCACTTGTGGCTTTATGTATTTAACCTTTTATTACTTTGATTAGTTGATGTTCTAAGCTTTTCTCCAGTTTTTTTAAGTTTAATTCACTTATGAAATTTTTAGGGGGTTAAATATTGGAAAAGTTATTTTTTCTAATCAGAAAATATATTTTTCATACAGTTGAAGATTGCCCAGAAAAATATCCCCAATCGTCTCATTTAAAGCAAAGCTGTAAAAGTATAATTGACAGAACTCTGATTTTTTTTTTTAAATTTTCCTTGCTTAAAAAATAAAATAAAAACGAAAAATTAAAAAAAAGAATCAGTTTTCAATTTTTGCATCCACCGAGAATCGAATATAGGTGGCCTGCAAGTAGTAAACATTTATGGGTCTATGAAATAACTCCCACGAAATAAGTCCCACTTTTAAGAACGAAATAAGTCCCACCAAAAAATGCTATTTTGAAAGTGGGAGTTATTTCGTTTTTAAAAGTAGGACTTATTTCGTCAATTGGTGGGACTTATTTCGTTACGCGTTTTTATTTTAAGTGGGACTTATTTCGTTTTGAATGGGAATAAATTTTGAGTGGGAGTTATTTCATTTCAAGTAAATTTTTAAAACATTTCATCTTGGTGGGACTTATTTCGAAGTGGGACTTATTTCGTGGGAGTTATTTCATTTTTTTAAGCAATTTTCGGTGGGACTTATTTCGCTTTTAAAATTGTGACTTATTTCGTGGGAGTTATTTCATAGACCCAACATTTATACCCATTCTGGTATAAAAAGGGTACAATAAGTCTCTTGTTGTTGTTGTTGTTCTTAACAATGCATTGCCCTGTCTAGAGTGTATGATCATTCCGAAGATCTTGTTGTTGTTGTAGCGAGGTGTAGCCCTGCCTAAATGTCAGACAGGGTCACCCCGAGTGTATTGCTCTTGGCCGGGTCGATATAAGAAAACGGCCCGGGTCGTTTCGGCACGATGGGTACAGCACAAGTACTGGTACCGTTCTCGTAGAACCGGCAATACAAGAAACTAGCCGTGTAGGCTATGTAGGTCATTTAGCGTCACCCAGGGTGCACCAACTGGAAGGCGACTTACTTTTACACCCCTATCTTCAAGATCTTCATCAAGCTCTTCTAAGGGGAGTCCAAGGAAACGTGCAGTTTCAACAGGGTTTGTCCAGAGGGACAGAGGGGTTAGAAGAGTAGGTTCAGATGAACAATTGAAGAGATGTAGAGTATCATGGGGGGTCCTACCACATGCAGGGCATGTGTTTAAGATTGTATCATTAAGTCTGGATAAGTAGGAGTTTAACCTTACATTATATCCAGACCTAAGCTGTACCAAGGTGACTCTTGTCTCCCTTGGTAAGGTGCGTTCTTCTTCAGCAATATCCGGTGGAGGACTGTTCAGAACGGGATTCACAGGTAGAGATCCGACAAAAGTGTCTACCGACTCGGTGTGGATGTCGGTTAGAGCCCGCTTATGATTCTGCAGATCAAACGGCAAGGTAATATGATGTCGGATCTCATCATAATGCTTACGGAGATGTTTCCTTATGTCTCTCGGGGGCGGATCTATGTCCAAAAGATGATGGTTTGGATGTGCTGGCTTGTGGCAGTTCAGAAGGAATTGCCTGCTCAGCATTTCCGCATGCCCTTTTACATTGAGCAGTTTTGCCTCCTGATGGAGGTGAGACTCGGAAGACATGAGGAGACATCCCGTAGCAGTTCTGATGGCAGTATTTTGGCAGACTTGTAACTTCGTCCAGTTGGTGTTATGTACATTAGGCGACCATATGGGTGCAGCATAGTCAAAGACTGGTCGGCCAATGGCCTTATATGTAGTCAGCAACGTTTCTTTGTCTTTTCCCCAAGTACTGCCGGCAAGTGACTTGAGGATCTTGTTGCGACCACGTACCTTTAAAACCATTGCAGACACATGACCAGCAAATGAGAAAGTATTATCCAGTGTCATCCCTAATAACTTTGGGTGGCTGACAGTTGGTAGCTTAGTGCCATCAACGAAAATGTCTAATTCATTTCTCACCTGGTGCGTCCATGTCGTAAAAAGCGTCGCCGTTGATTTAGTCGGAGATATCGTCAGATCTCGCTCAGTGAAAAAGGTCGCAGAGGTAACCGTTGATTTTCGTACAGAGTTCATCAGTATAGGGGCCCTTCCCCGTCGCCATTATTGTACCACCCCTGGTGGTGGGGTCATCTTCGATAGATAGAAATTAAACAGTGTCGGGGATAGGACACCACCCTGTGGCACCCCTGTCTAATACGTCTAGGTTTTGATGTTGCGTTTCTAAAGTTAACCGACGCCTGCCGTCCATTCAAATAATTAGCGGTCCATCTCCTTAAACCATCAGGTATCTGTGTCTCAAACAGATCTTGTATGAGAGTGGCATGGTTGACTGTGTCAAAAGCTTTCCACAGGTCAAGTGCCACTAACACAGTCCTGTGATTTGGTTGGTTTTGATTTAGGCCGCTATTTATTTGCGTTGTAATAGCATTGAGTGCGGTGGTGGTGCTGTGCAGCTTATGGAAGCCATGTTGATGACTAGCCAGGTGCAGATTTGCAGTATAATACGGGAGCAAAATGGACTCTAGCGTCTTCACTACCGGTGACAAAAGTGATATAGGGCGATATGAATCGCTTATGTTTGCCGGTTTTCTAGGTTTTAGTAATGGAACCACTCTCGCCTTTTTCCATATTTCAGGAATGACGAAAGTGTTCAGTGAAAGACTGAATAGAGCCGCTAAGTATTTGTGTCCCTCCTGGCCTAGATGTTTCAGCATCTTCATGGCAATGCCTTCGGGGCCGATGGATTTTGACAGCTTAGCCTGGCTGATGGCTTCCTTGACCTCTGAGGCAGTGATGACAATGGGCGTATTTTGGTTTTTATATTTACGCGCCTGTCGCATGGTTCTACGATTAGCTCTATCGGGCGGGGAATGTAGTACAAATTGTCTACAGAAGGAGTTCGCACATCCCCTAGGGTCCTTCTTCACCCTGTCACCGAAAGTAATATCTACTTTATCCTTATGTTGCGTTGGATTAGATAGAGCTTTGACCGTAGTCCATAATTTGCCAACACCATCAGAGAGGTTGCATTGCTCTAGGTGTTGTTTCCATTTGGCCAGTTTATGTTTATCGACCAACCTACGAATTTCCGCGTTGAGATCCCTTATACGGGGGTCTGCGGGATTGAGACTTCGCACTTCATCTCTTTCTCTAGCCATGGCCGCTGCCTCCGCGGGAAAATTTGGTCTTATTTGAGATATTCGACCCGCAGAGGCCAAGCGTTTAGAGGCCAAGTCAATGATGTTACGGAAGTCTCGTTCGCCTTTGCGTACGTCCGTAGGAATGGATAGAGCAGCCAAGGATTCGTCCGTATATGTCTGAAAACTGTCCCAGTCCGCCTTGGTAAAGTTAATATATGTACCATGCTCAGGTGTAATAAAGTCCGTCGGTCGTTCGATGGTAATGACTATTGGGAGATGGTCAGACGCCAACGTGAGTATGGGTCGCCAATTGGTGTTGTTCAATAGTCCTGCACTTACGATGGAAATATCTGGCGAACTATAGCAGTTACCCGATACTCTCGTTGGGGCGTCTCCGTTCAATGTACAGAAAGCCGTATCATATATTTGTTCTGCAAGTACATGCCCCCTATTGTCTGCTGGCAAGTTTGAGTGCCACATGTCGTGGTGCGCATTGAAGTCGCCCAGGATCACGCGGTTATCTCCTCGTAATAGCAAGCTAATGTCGGGGTGATAACCGGTGGGGCAACTTGAGACAGGGGGTATGTAGATGTTAATGATTTGCAGATCGACATCTCCTGTACGGATGGTAATACCTTGGCTTTCTAAGATATCATCCGTTCCTTCGATGTCGGTATCAAATAGATGATACTGTACAGAGTTGTGCGTTATGAACGCTAGAGCACCTCCAAGACCTCCTGTTACTCTATGACGGTCTTTCCGGTGGATGTTATATCCGCCATAGGTAATGAGGTCCGACCTAGGACTGAGCTTGGTTTCTTGGACTGCGGCAAGTTTTATGTCATATTGCGTCATCAAATTAGTTATCTCTGCGATCTTACCAGTTAATCCGTTACAGTTGTGCTGTAAGATTTGGAAGTGCGCCGGTGGGGTCGATGTCGAGTTAACCATAGGCGTGAGAGACGGATGTGTTCGCCCAGGTGTTGGTAGGCTAAGACCAAGGCTGTGCCTCAGCCTAGTTAGCTGTGGACCCGGTGTAACCGGGTTGGCTGGCGTCGTAGGTTGAGGTGGGTTACAGCATGGTACGATGAACGCATCCGTCCAGAGGTTCCTGTTAGCGAGCCCAGAGCATAGATGTACGTGGCATTGGCCTAAGCAGTTATTGCATTTGACCGATGACGCGAGCGTGT
Source organism: Campiglossa producta (assembly GCA_964058755.1). NCBI lineage: Eukaryota > Metazoa > Arthropoda > Insecta > Diptera > Tephritidae > Campiglossa > Campiglossa producta. Next base: position 148,662,486 of record CAXKVI010000001.1, read on the forward strand.
TAATCTTTGCCGACAAACAGTACACGTAGAGACAGGTGCGACAAGATGTTGATTCTGACTCACGTGAGAATTTAAACGGGAGAGGGGGTGTGATGTAGAAACAGAGAGAGACTGGTGCTCGGAGTTGCTCATGTCTAAACTGCTCCGGTGGGAGCGAGAGTGTTGAGCTGCTGCGCGTGATGTTGACGCCATAAGGCACGAGCAACAGTCTGGAGTTTGTGTGGCGGGTATAGCAGAAGTGCTGCTAGTCGTTAAGACATTATTATTATTACTATTAGTATTGCTACTAGAAAGTGGCGGTAGGGGTGCGCTTGATCGGCGCTTACCGCGGGACGCCCGAGGGCGCAAACAAGAAGGGGCCACGAAAGTACTAAAGAAAGTACGGGGTCTGTGGATGTTAAGGTTAAGCCCTGAACATCCAGATTTATGGAGCCATCTCTTACACGAAGCATTGCACAGAATGCGACCGTTTAATATATATCTTTTTGCAACAGACACTGCATATCCATTCTTTTGGTCCGGGGTTCGGCTCAACGCCCGCCCGTAACAATAGAATATCTTGCAGCCCTGCTGCAAGGCGGGGGGGGATGATAGTTTCGGAATGGGACAACTAACAGGGTTACATTGAAAGTGACAGTCCTTGGCCGAGGTAAAACCCCGGGTGGTTCCACTGCGCAGAGATCCATGGCGATGTCCTGGGTTTTCTGCTCTGAGAAGTGACTGTACATAGGGAACCTATAAGTCTCTTCATAGGACATGCTTGAATAAATCTGACCAATTTATTCCATCTAAAAGATAATAAAAAAATTAGTAGTCTACTGTTCCTCTGGGTTGATCCCGGACGTTCCTCTGGGTTGATCCCGGACTAATCGCAATTTTTGTAAGGAAACACCATACGAACTTTTACTAATGTACCTTTTTACATAAGTAACTCCACTTTTGTGTATGAAAACACATTTTCTACTTTGATAATTTGATTATTATTTATTTTTATTTTATTTTTTACCTAAAAACTGTGAATTTTAAGTAATTTTGTCTTTTTATTATGCGCCCCACAAGCATTTATAATTTTATCAAAGGAAATGACATTTCCACTGCTTTAAAATAAGCAGTTAATGTCATTAACTATTTTCTTAATTTAATTTTTATTATATTGTTATTTTTATATTGTTAATATTTTAAAAATTGTTAATAAGAAAATAAAGAATAAATATACATACATAATTTGATGTCCTAAGCTTTTTCGACTTTTAAACAGTTTTTTTACTTTTGAAATTTTTAGAGAAATAAAATATTGGAAAAGTATATCTTCTAAGCAGGAAATGTATTTTTCATACAAAAACGTGAAGTTAGTTGTATAGAACTTAAAATTTTGATCCCAACACCAGAATTGTAATATCAAAAAATAGCTTTAAAAAAAATTGTTTAAAAGAAAAATATTAAAATTCATGCAAAGGAATGTAGAATGAGTTATTAGCTTTCAAATGTTGTTAAAAAATATGTGTAGCATTACTACAAGCCGAAACATAATAATTTTAGTTGGTGCATGCTTTCATCACCATCATATCCTCTTCGGCATCTTAACACCATTTGTAAGCTAAGAAATCCAGCTTCACTTCTGGCTTTACATATTTAACTTTTTGCCTATTGGTAAAGTTTATTTTTTTAACGATATAATTTTGTAAGAAAATTTCACAATGTTAAGATCGAAATTTTAATAACGCAAGGACTTTAACTAAAGAACAATTTTACATGACACTAAGGCTGATTTCGTTGAACATGTTTACACCCTTGCACAGAACACTGTAAAAGTGTGATAGAAGTATACCCGTTCTACATGAACCTGCTATCGATAAAACGAAAAAAACACTACCCCGTTTGCTACGCTATGTGCATGAATAATTAGGTTTCGCTCATCACCCATATTTATTTCTTTTGCAAAATCCAATTTATTTCACCAAATTTATCTGTCAATTAAAATTTTCGTCAGCTGATTTTCAACCAGCTACCCTGTCAAATCTTTTACCTTTTTTTACGAAAAACACATTTTTACTTTAGATTATGTTTGTACGGGAGATATGTATATTAAGAGAGAGTTGAAGAAAATTTCAGATGGTCGAATTTCGACCACGGGCGATCCTAGTAATAATAATACAAATATCGCTCCAAAGTTATAATACCATTTCATTTTCATGAAAGGTGTAAAAATCTGTATCTTTGTATTTAATCAAGTGTTAAACTGAAGTTTGGGATGGAGTGAAGTGGAATAATAATACTTATAAAAAAATATAACTTACAAAAAATAAAAGTGCGCGAGCACATGGACAAGGTCGCAGGATGCACACCTCTAATCCCTATCAACTAAAAAAAAAAAAAATGAGGATAAAGAAAAGGGGGGCGTGGCACCTCCCATACAAATGGAAGTATTTATGTTAGACCCCTGACATTTGGTGAGGAGTTATATGAGATTGATCCCTATCACCTCCAAAAAAAAATTGGGATAATGGTAAAGGGGGCGTGCCAGCTCCCATACGAATAAAATATTTCATCAATCTTCTTCTTTTTCTATATCTATATCTATACTATCGATATCTATACTTCTTTATCTATACTTCTCTACTATATTTATAAAATTCTAGCTCGATCCGCAGGCCCGATTTTTTCATTCAAATTTTAAAATATCATAATCCGGCCACAATAGGACACAAGGCACTTTTTCTTTAATAAAACAATGCTAGCATGCATTACAGCACCCGTCAGTTTTCTCATATTGCCTTTCAGAACGTGATGGTAGGGATAGGGATGGTAATAGAGGTTAGAGAAACATGCAGGGAAATAATTTTGTGGAAGGACAACGTCTGCCGGGTCAGCTAGTGTATGATAAAGATAAAGGTCCAGTCTTTCACATTCAACTACCTATACCATATACAGTGGCTCACAGCTTATTTCGTGCATTTGAAACTTTTTTGAATTTCGTTAAAATTATTTACTTATTTAGTAAAAATAGTATTTCTAATATTTTTTTAATTAAAATATTGCGAGTTCTATAACAGAAACCATATAAAAATATCCCTAAAAATTTTGCAAGACCGCCATCAAACCTTGACTTTTGACTTTTATCAAAAACAACAGTTGAAAAATAATTTTATTATAAAAGTCAAAAATAAAGGTTAAAAGTTATTAAAGTAAAAAATTACCCAACAAACTTTTAGGTTTGAGTTACGTTAGATGTCAAGTTGAGAACTAATGCTATGGATACACACGCGGAGATTATCTCCAATAAATCTTTTTTAATCAGATCCAAGTTATACCCTGATACACACAATTAAAAATCCACCATCTTGGCGACATTTAGCGTACAACCCGTCATTTCTTTCGGTTTGCCACTAGATGTCACCGATGTTTGTTAATTTTTCGGCGACATCTATCGTCCAACCCGTCAGTTTGGTTGTATTTCTTGTTAGATGTTGCTGGAAAATAAACAATTATCAGCGACATCTAGCAGCAAATAGCGGTGAACTGCAAGAAATATTCGTTTCGTTGTATTTCTTGCAGTTTTTGTTAATTTATCTGAAGAGTGTTGCCAGCGAACATTTTGTTGTGGCTTCTCAAATCTTCTTCATTTTTGGGAGTTTATAATGAAGATTATGATCAAGTTAACTCCCAAAACCGGAGTTGATTCGGAATTTGCGCTAATGTATCAGCCGTATAAGGGGCTTCTCAAACCTCGAGCGTTGTTTCTCAACACGGAAACAACTTGAGAATGATAGCGTTCTCAACAAAAACGGCATTTTATATATAAAAAAACCGCGTATAGCCAGCACACGTGAAAGAAGTTTACTTCTTAAATTCAGAAATAACGAAATATGAAAAGGGTGTATTCGAGAATGATTTAGATTCACAATTTCTTACTTCCGGGAAGTGGGCCAGGAAAGCGATCAATTCGAAAGTATCTTATCTTATCATCTATAGATGATGCGTTTTCCTTCAAATTCGCTACGTGGGTAGAATTATCCCTAAATTAACAGGGGCCAATACGAATGGGATATAGAGGAAGAGGGGCGTGGTAGAAGGAAAGAGGGGAATGAAGAAGATAGTGTGAAGGCGAAGAAAGATATCTAGGAAGGAGAGTTGTAAAAGGGGTTGTAAATTGCGGTTAGGTGGCAAATCGTCATAATTAGAATACGGCCAAAAATACCTTTAAGTTGATACCCACCTGGCATATCTAGCTCTATATTAAAAAAAAAGATAGATGGCAACCCTGTACACCACCCTTAGTGGCAACAACCATTTATATAAGCTTAGAATGAATCAAGTTGTCTATGCCAAATTTTATCCAAATCGGTCCAGCAGTTCCCGATATATACCAAAAAATAAATAAATTGCGGTTAGGTGGCAACCCTAGTGGCAACCCTGCCTTGAAATTATCTTATTTGGAATACGGCCGAAATGCCTTTCATTTGATACCCATATTGGTATATCTAGCTCTATCTTTAAAAGAATTTGGATAGGTGGCAACCCTTTAAACCGCCATAAGTGGCAACACCCATTAATTCTGCTCGGCCTAACTATTAAAATTTTGTACAAAGTTAGCTAGATCCTAGAATTACACCTCCTATTTGATTTGCACAGCTAAACATCGTGGTGAAAATTACCTACGCCTGAAAGTCGGTTACAATTTTTTATTTCCGTTGCATAATTTCCGTTGCATCATCAGCCATTTTCTCAAATTTTACTGTCAATCAAAACTTCTTAACGCCGCCTAAGAAGTTAACTTAAAAAAAAACGCTGTTTCTCAAGTTAAGAAAGGGATAGTTCTCAACTTGTACTCAAATGGGATTCTCTAATTGGACTCAAAGGTATAAATGCGACTCCGTGTTCCTAGTAATAATCTGCAAGCTTTTCTTAATTTACGCCCATTAATATAATACTTTTTTCGACCACATCGACTCAAAAACCCAATTTTTACAACCTTTTTTTTATAAAAAAAACCAAGTCACTTTAAGAAAAAAATCGTCAAAAATCAACGGTAGCTCCAGGGTATTCAAAACTTGCACTTCATCAGACTAAAATTAACTGTTCTAAAAAACTGAATACTCGAAAAGTTTCTTCTTATTTTTAAATGCCTTTAACACCCCGTGGCATATGAGTAACAAAAAATGCACTTTTAATTGCATTTCAGGAGAGTCAGTGGGGACATATTTTAAACAGGGACCGAAAATAATTGTTATTTCAGACGAAAAGGTTACGTGAAAATTCCCTTTATGTGTTTTCGGGAACTTTTAACCATTATTGTAAGAGGTATTTTATTTTGGTCATCGTAACCAATATAAATGAAGGATATATTTTTTTGGTTACGAATAACCATTAAGTCAACCAAAATAAATATTTTCGCAAGTAATATAATTTTTTGGTTATCGGTGACCCACTCGATGTATTATGTATTTAAATAAACATTTATGTTCGGATAACAGTTATATTTCAATACATAACAAGCAACATAATACCTTTTTGTAACTTCGCATATATATCAGCACAGATAGCTAACATAATATCATTAGTTTATTATCATTTAATTTTTCCTTTGTTTTGCATATTCTAATTGTATGTACATATGTATGTCGAAATGTATATATATTTGCAGGCATAAGTAAATAGTTACTTGCTTTGATGTACACCGCGATGTACAGAGCGATAGACATCTTCCTCAAGCAACGCAGCGCCCTTCAGAAAGTAACGAAAGACGAAAAGTCAAATACTAGCACTTCGTCTTTAGTTCGTCAGACCTTACGAATCTTGGAAGTTCACTCGTCCTCAGAGGATGAGACGACAAACGTAGTTTCACAAACTCTGGTAAAAACCTTTGCGGAAATCGACACCTTCCGCAAGGGAAGAGTTGATGTCGATGCCGACCTTCTGCAATACTGGGAGGAAAAAAAATTCAGAACTGGCAGATATTGTTCATGCCCCTCCGGCAACTCAAGTTAGTGTCGAACGAGCGTTCTCTGCATTGAGGCAGGTGCTAAGTGATCTTAGATGTAACCTCTTAGATGATTCCTTGCGATCGCTAATGTTCGTTAAACAAAATAATAAATAGAGAAAATATAAACACTTGTATATTGTTCGGATTTTTTTGCTATGGATTACTTACGATAATGGTTATTGGTAACCAAAGAAATGTTTGGTTGACTTAATGGTTATTCTTAACCAAAGAATGTTTCTCTCATTTATAATGGTTATGGTGACCAATATAAAGTATATGTTACGGTAATGGTTAATTATAACCAATATTTGAATACATCAGTACTAATAGTTAAATAGGACCTTTTTATCATATTTCTTATAACAGTTACGTCCCTGATTTTAAAAGTAAAACATGGAGGCGATGGAGGTTTAGCTCCTCTTTCAGAATATATAGTTTTTTCCAATATGTGACAAAAATGGTTAAATAGGACCTTTTTATCATACTTCTTATAACAGTTACGTCCCTGATTTTAAAAGTAAAACATGGAGGCGATGGAGGTTTAGCTCCTCTTTCAGAATATATAGTTTTTCCAATATGTGACAAAAAAAGAAAGTTTTCGGAAGCAATTAAAAAAACGTGGCTATTTCGCGGTTTTCTCAACAACGGTTTTGGCGATTTTATTAGTTTTTGCGTGAAATGGTTTAATTGAGATTATATTATCATAAAGGAAAGTCACGTATATAAAAATATGACTTTTTTCACAACATTATGGAGTTCTGGCGACCCTTTGTCCTCCACCTAGGGTTCTGCCGATTTTTTCTCTTCTCTTATGCCATCTCCGACCACTGTGCAAGGTGGGGCCACTCTGACATATTCGATTTAAGGGCTCATCGAAGTCTTGTTTGGCAGCGTCTGTTCATCATGTGTGTAGCAAGCGGCTCGCTATATAAATGTGAATATTTTTATTCAAAACCCCGGAGACGGGTTGTGCGCTGGGTTTGGGACCCGCCACGCAAAAAAATTTGTCCAATGAAAAATTTAAAAAAGCCTCGGATGAGAACCCCCTTTAATGTTGACGACCCGGCAAAACGAATTAAGGACAATGAGAAGGATATTAGGGCATGTACCTGGAATGTCCGGACCCTTTCCAGGGAAGGTACCGCTGCCCGACTGGTTGATGTCCTTGCTAACGCAAATGCCGACATCACCGCCCTACAGGAAATGCGATGGACGGGACAAGGAAAGACGACCATCGGACCTTGTGACGTATACTACAGTGGCCAGACACGCAGCAAATCGCGTGGTGTAGGATTTGTGGTGGGAAAGAGACTTCGCCGCCAAGTACTAGCGTTCACTCCTGTGGACGAGCGTCTCGCTGCGATCCGCATCAAGGCGATGTTTTTCAACATAACATTTATCTGCGCCTATGCGCCGACTGAGGAGACGGACGACGCAGAGAAGGACTCCTACGATAAACTTGAACAGCCTTATGATCGCTGCCCCCAACATGGTTGATTGACTTCGCCTCTGCTCGCAATATGGTCATCAGTACACCAAGCCACCTGACTGTCCCCTGATCAAAGAACAATAAACCAGATTGATCATGTCATGATCGACGGCAGACATAGCTCCACCGTTCTAGACGTGCGTACCCCGCGTGGTCCCAATATCGACTCGGACCATTATCTTGTCGCAGACAAGATACGCACACGCCTCGGTGCAGCGGAAGGAAAGTTTGAAAGTTTCTCCACTCGACTCTCACACCAGCTATCAGAGGGCAATCCTCGACCTAACGATGTAACCGAGCAATGGAAGCATATCTATCACTCATTGCGTACCGCCGCTGAGGCCACTATAGGGTTCCCGCCAGCCCGCAAGAACAACTGATACGATGAGGAATGCAAAGCTGTCTCGAAAAAGAAGGACGCTGCCTACAAGCAGAAGTTGCGATCGGGCGCAACCCGCAGTGTTTGGCAACGCTATCGTGAGGCAAAGAAGGAAGAGAGACGCCTTTTCAGAAAAAAGAAAAGTGAGGCCGAAACGCGTGAGTGTGAGGAGCTTGAGATGCTGGCTGACAGGAATGATGCCCGAAAATTCTATGACAAGATCCGGCGGATGACGGAAGGTTTTAAGACCGGGGCAAGTTCCTGTAAGGACAATAATGGCGACCTGGTAACCGACGTACAGAGTGTACTCAAATTATGAATCCCTGACGATGGAAAAGTCGTCCCACCACCTGACAATAATGAAGTGAGGATATCTATATCCAGGCTCAAGAACAACAAATCGCTTGGAAAAGACGGACTACCCGCCGAGCTGTTCAAACACGGAGGCGAAGAGCTGGTAAAAAGCATGCATAAGCTCTTATGCAGAATATGGTCAGATGAGTGCATGCCTCCGGATTGGAATTTAAGTGTGCTCTTCCCAATCCACAAGAAAGGCGATCCCGCTAACCGCTTCAACTACCGCGGAATCAGTCTTCTTAATATTGCATATAAGGTTCTTTCCAGCGTATTGTGTGAAAGACTGCAGCCCATCGTAGAGAAACTGATTGGACCTTATCAGTGTGGCTTTAGACCTGGTAAGTCTACCATCGACCAGATTTCCACCATACGTCAAATCCTGGAGAAGACCCATGATAAAAGAATCGACACACACCATCTCTTTGTCGATTTCAAAGCCGCTTTTGACAGCGCAAAAAGGAGTTGCCTGTATGCCGCCATGTCTGAATTTGACTTCCCTGCAAAGCTTATACGGCTTTGCCAAATGACGTTGAGCAATACCAACAGCTTTGAAACCAAACGAGGCATCAGACAGGGCGACTCCCTTTCGTGCGATTTCTTCAACCTGATGCTGGAGAAGATAATTCGAGCAGCAGAGCTAAACCGCAATGGTACAATCTATTACAAGAGCGTGCAATTTGATGTCGTATGCCGATGATATTGATATCATTGGCCTTAACAACCGCGCCGTAAGCGCTGCCTTCTCTGGACTGGATAAGGAAGCGAAAAAAGTGGGTCTTGCGGTCAACGGGGACAAGACGAAGTATTTGCTGTCATCAAAGAAAGAATCGGCGCACCTGCGCACCCATGTCACTGTTGATAGTTACAAATTTGAAGCTGTGAGGGACTTCGTCTATTTGGGAACAGTATTAACACCGAAAATAATATCAGTCTAGAAATCCAACGGAGAATCACTCTTGCCAACAAGTGCTACTTTGGACTGAGTAGGCAATTGAGAAGTAAAGTCCTCTCTCGAAGAACAAAGATCACGCTCTATAAGTCTCATCATACCGGTCCTGATGTATGGCTCATATTCATGGACAATGTCAAGAGAAGATGATGTGGCCCTTGGAGTATTTGAGAGAAAAGTTCTCCGGAAGATTTATGGTCCTTCCCGTGATGCCAACGGCGAGTATCGAAGGAAATTTAACGATGAGCTGTACGAGCTTTACGCAGACCTGACCATAGTCCAGCGAATTAAAGCCCAAAGGCTCCGCTGGCTGGGTCATGTTATGCGAATAGACAAACAAGCTGAACTCGGCAGCAGAGGAAGAGGGAGGCCTCGACTGAGATGGAAACAACAGGTGGAGGATGACTTGAGCTCCCTTGGGGTTTCCAATTGGCGTCAGTTATCGCTAAAAAGGAATTACTGGCGTGCTTTGATAGGCAACGGCCAAAATCGCTTAGGCGGTTAAGCGCCAATAAATGATGATGATGACAAAAAATGAAGTTTTCCGAAGCAATTAAAAAAAACGCGACTTCAAGATAAAAAACATTGCAGGCGAACTGTAAGTATAGATTTTTTACAATATTATGGAGTTCTGGCGACCCTTTGTCCTCCACCTAGGGTTCTGCTGATTTTTTTTCTCTTCTCTTATGCCATCTCCAACCACTGTGCAAGTTTTCAGCCTTGCACCTTATGACTTTTTTTCGGGAAAAAGTTGCAACTTTGACTCCATATTCCCGCCTCTGTCTTCCTGTAGGAGTTCTGGCGGCCTGGCTGACGTCTAGTTGGTAACAGTTGAGCCTATAAATGTCGAAAGTGACCTTGCACCGAGTGACATAATTTTTTATGTTGCCAGCTCTTAGACTATATATTGGATATCAACTTGAAAACTATAAAGCTATTAAAATATCTCAAAGGTTATAGAATACTTGGATAATGATGTTGGGTATAAACTTGAGAACCATTAAATAATCAAAATATCTCAAAGCTGGAGAATACTTGGAGAATGATGTTGGATATCAACTTGAGAACTATACAGGTTTTCAAAGGTTTAAGAAAAAGTTGAGCCATGTTTGCTGGGTACGGTCATTTTATTGAAAAAATAATGGTTAAAAGTAATAAAATGCATATTTATACTGGAAACGTTTTGTAATTCATATAAAAATGTTATCAATTACATATTTACTGTTCAACCCAAGGGGCTGAGTATTTGACCAACCCGCAAAAGATATATGTATGTTAGAGTGGTTCAAAAAATTTTTTTTTTGGAAAATCTAAAACGAAATATGGTTACTTGTGAAAAAAAGAGGCTGCTATTTTTTTTTTTGTTTTTTTTATTAAAGGTGCTTTAGAGGTCGCGCTACTCGTTTTTATACAAAAAAATTTGATGCTTGCAAATTTAATTTAATTTTAACATGTTTAAGTGCAGTAAAAATTTGCGTTTTTGTGTGTTGTTATTCTGTTTTCATTGACGAATATTCCTGCAATTCAATAGGCTTCTTGGATGAGTAGAAAGGGTTTAACTCCTGAAAGTATGTTTCGAAATTGAAAACGGAGCAACTAAAACGCCTACACTGACCTCATTGCGCATTAGTTTTTTGGATATATTTCGCATCTAGAAGGTTTATGACATCGCTGATTATGAATCCGATGTCAGTTTTTTTTAAATTCAAAATGGCGGGTCCAATATGGCGATGATTTTTTTGAAAACTAATTGGATTTTATTGAAACTTGGTACTCGGGGGTTTATGCGTTGTCTGATTACGAATCCGATATCGGGTTTTTTAAGTTCAAAATGGTTGATCCAATATGGCAGTGCATTTTGGAAACTAATTCGACTGTGTGAAACTCGTCACTGATGGATTTATGACATCGATTTATATGAACTAGTATCGCTTGTGATCGAAAATTCGACCAATAAAAACTTTAGAGGGTCGAGGGGTCGCTAGCCCCGTACCTCCATCCTTAAATTTCGGGGACGCCCCTGATAATATACCGTCAGTTTTTTCAATTTCCTTTCCATTGGTGCATATTTCATTTATATATATTAATATATAATATATAAGATGCCAGTTTTGCCAAACTTGCATAGGAATCCGATGTCAATAAAACCGTTTGACCGATTGGAATGAAATATGCATCGATGGAAAGAAAATTGAAAAAAACTGAGGTATAGGCGGTATATTTTCAGGGGCGTCTCCGAAATTTAAGGATGGGGGTACGGGGCTAGCGACCCCACGACCCTCTAAAGTTTTTATTGGTCGAATTTTCGATCACAAGCGATACTAGTTCATATAAATAGATGTCATAAATCCATCAGTGACGAGTTTCACACAGTCGAATTAGTTTTCAAAAATGTACCGCCATATTGGATCCACCATTTTGAATTTAAAAAAGCCGATATCGGATTCATAATCAGACAACACATAAACCCCCGAGTACCAAGTTTCATTAAAATCCAATTAGTTTTCAAAAAAATCACCGCCATATTGGACCCGCCATTTTGAATTTAAAAAAACTGACATCGGATTCATAATCAGCGATGTCATAAACCTTCTAGATGCGAAATACCTATATCCAAAAAACCAATGCGCAATGAGATCAGTGTAGGCGTTTTAGTTGCACCGTTTTCTATTTCGAAACATATTTTCAGGAGTTAAACCCTTTTTACTCATCCCAGAAGACTATTGAATTGCAGGAATATTCGCCAATGAAAACAGAATAACAACACACAAAAACCCAAATTTTTACTGCACTTAAACATGTTAAAATGAAATTAAAATTGCAAGTATTTCATTTTTTTTATAAAAACGAGTAGCGCGACCTCTAAACCACCTTAAAAAAGAAAAAAAAATAGCAGCCTCTTTTTTTTGTCATAAGGAACAATAATTTCTAAAAAGTCCATATTTGTGAACCACTCTAATGTATGTACATTAGGGTGATTCAAAAAAAATGTCGTCTTGGTCTTACCCCCTAAAAAGTTAGGTATAGATGAAAAAATAAGCCTCGCAAAAAATTAGCGCTCTACCTTAACCCTTAGGGGTGGATATTTTTTTTGCCCTCTCCCATACCGTTGTGAAAAATGACATTTTTTTTTCAAAGTGAATTTTCTTTTAATTTTTGAAACTTTTTCAAAACATTTTTACATAGTCTTAAAGTTGAAGCCTTGAAGCTTTCAAAATGGTAAGTCATGGTATTGCACACACATAAAATCAAATAAATTTTAAATGGCTGTAGTTATTTTAATAGTTAAGATACTCACACATAGCTTACCATTTTGGAAGCTTCAAAGCTGCAACTTTAAGAGCATGTAAAAATATTTTGAAAAAAGTTTCAAAAATTAAAGAAAATTCACTTAAAAAAAATGTAATTTTTCCCTTACAAATGATATTTTCTCATCAATACCTTAAGTTTCAGGGGGTAGACCGAAAAAAAAACACTTTTTTTTTTAAATTTGAATCACATATGTATATACATAAGAGTTTCGCTTTTGGTCCAGTAAAATTGAATTCTGTCGCACTTAATAGCTAAATATGAATTGTTTTATTATCGTCTTTGTATATTATCTGTAAAGAAGAGCGTATCATCGCATCACTACGCTCCACAAAGGTTTCCAAGTTAGCCCATAAGAACCAGAAAACAAGCATATAAACCGCATACGTTACTAAGCGATCTAATATATATAACCGTTTCAGAACTTTTCGTGCCTTTGGAATGGTCTCCTCACTTTCTCCAAGTATGAATGTGCGCATACCGATTATATAGCCACGTATATATTGATCCCAATTAACTTGACCAACAGATGTATCAAAGATTTCTTGATCTCTTTCATTCAAATTATCGCTTAAACATTGAAAACGTTCGTTACGGAAATCCCAGTCTTTCGTAGTGTAGTACTGTAGAAGTTTAAGTCCCATTGAAATTTTGTTTTGTACATGAACCAAACTAAGTGAGATACAAATGAAAAATATAAATTAGTTTTACTCTATAGACAATTGCTGAGGCGCTTTGCATTTGACTTACAAAGGTTTGCGTCCAAATATTAAAAGGAAAAAATCGATGAAGTATGCCGGCAGGTAATGAAAGCAAATCACACAGAATATATGATGATAATAACTTTTTTTGATAGAGCCATCGGGATACCATAACGCATAACTAAGCGGAAATTCGTAGAAAAATCGCCTGCCAGTCTCTATACTTTCGCCCCAAGAAAGCAGAGCTTTTTTCGATATACAAAGATTAAAAAACTCAACAGATTCAGTTCCTTTTGAATTGCTGCGATTATATGCAGCTACAATCATGCCATTGATAGCTTTATCCACTGGTATGACGGCCGATGAGTATTCGGGGTTGCAATGCATCGAGCGTATAACACCACGCGCCGCTCCAATCATTAGGCCGGTTGGCCCGTTAGAACCTTCAATCCAGCCGGGCAGTGGTTCGTCCATAGCAGCGGTTACTAAATAAAAATAAAAGTAAGAATAGCTAAAAAAAACTCTTTGAAGTATCTGATATCGCTCAGTCACTAACAGAACTAAACTATTCGAAATAGAGCGGGATGAGAACTGGCGAATATCTCAGAACTGCCCGGAACAGGAACTGATTGAGAATGAGTTATGAAGCACATAATGCTTTTTGGCGGCCGCCGTGGTGTAGCGGTTAAGTGTTCGGCCTTCTACACCAAGTCGTGGCGGTTCGATGCCCGTCAAAAGTAACATCAAAAATTATTTAGAAAAAGAATTTTTCTAAACGGGGTCGCCCCTCGGCAGTAGTTTGGCAAACTCTCCGGGTGTATTTCTGCCATGAGAAGCTTCTCAGCAAAAAATTCATTTGCTTTGCAAGTGCCGTTCGGAGTCGGCAAAAAACTGTAGGTCCCGCCAACTTTTACGAAAAACTCAAAAGCAACACACCACAAGTTGGAAAGAGAAGCTCGGCTAACAATCTCGTTAGAGGTTATGATAACCTGTTGGTATATCGCCGCCATTAGTTTTTTTTTTTAATGCTTTGGGAAGCAATTGCCGGCGACAAACACATCCCCATGTCGTTCAACGTAGACCTTTTTCCAGCAGATGATGTCTCCTTTCTTTAGGTTCGGTGCTAAATATAACATCCGCCCGTATGAAGAGAGCGAGGAGCAGCCTGGCTGCAAGAAGCTGATACGGGGTTAAACATTTACGGAGGGACGTGAGCGAGTCTTTCCGAAAAGTAGAACCAGCTGCCGTGGGAATAGACATATGGAGTGGACAGTTGAAAGCTTTGCTTGGATATTGACAGCCGGTCCATCTGAGAACTGGATATCGATTAGAGGTAGATTAGTTAACTAGTCCAATTCTCTAATCTCCAACGTAAGAGGACGACTCGAGAAACACCTGAGAAACTTAGTGCTCTCCAGCAAAGTGGGGCATAATTCTCAAATCGCGAAAATCATAGTTCTCCAATCGAGTCATTTTCTAATGGTATTCGAATGTGAAAAGAATTTGCATTAATGCATTCAAAGTTATTGATTCTGAACTGTTAAATCAATGACTGTGACACGTATATTACGCTTCGAGGCGATTATTAGTCAAAGTCCAAGTCGAAAAAAAGTTGTATGTGTATCCCGCCTTAAGGCTGATTTACGCGGGTCGATTTCCTAGTCGATTTTTTATGGCTTCACCGTGTTTTAGTCTCGAACAATGCTTGACTACTCCATAAAGTGCTATTTCCGGTGCTTACCGCAATTGATGGAGGACGAAGTTTTCTGATTAAGCAAAAACGAAAAATTCATAATTAAAATTAATAATACAAATTAATAAAAACTTTCTTTCGTTCCACTTATTTAGAACTAACATTTTTTTTAGTAGTCTGCAGTCTTCTTTCAGAAAAATTAAAAATCGAAACTGATATTTTTTGCAGAATGAAAAAAAGCCCCAAACTAATTTTCCAAAACTCCCAAAATAAAATTTTACCAATATGGCAAGTTTCCTCCATAATTTTTAGGAAAAATACAAAAAAAAAAATTCGGGAAAATTCAATAATCGCCCACCCGACCAAGAATCCTATTTAAACGAACATCGGAGATTTATGATAGTTTCTCGAAGAGTCAAAATTCGTTAGATACAAGAGTCTCGGTTATAAAACGGATGTTAGGAAGTTCAAGAGAATTGCAATAGTTTCTCGTAACTTCAAAGTTCATTAGATATAAGAGTCTCGGGTTTAAAACGGATGTTAGAAAGTTCAAGAGCATCGCGATTGTTTCTCGTAACTTCCCAGCCAGCAAGGTACCGTACATTTTACGAACATTGCGAATTACGAGCTATTCTCGAATAAAAAAACAATAACAAAAGAAGCTTTTTTGTCACGTCAAATAAAAAAATTAAAATAAAAAATTTCAAACAAAAAATTTTGAACGAAAATTTTCAAACTGATATTTTAAAAGTAAGTATGCTTGTAAAATATCTAATTAAAAACACAAATAACATAAAATATATCTTTTAAATTATTACTAGCGTGCTGGAAGGTGGATTTGCGGAAAAAGAAAAAGGGACAGAGAAAGTAGCTGCTATTCTGGGATCTCGGGATGCCCTCTGGGTTGTATGACCCACTATTTATAAGTTGTGATGCCTAACATGTAAACCAATATCAGTATGTACTTACACGCTGGCAAAAAGGTACACAATTTTATTATTTAATAAAAAAACTTTATACCTAAAATTTAGGTTTGTTTATTTGTATTATTTTTCGCATTGAAATCAGTCGGTAAGGCAGTCTAGAAAGTCGGTTTTTCTATCGAAAATTAATTGTTTACGAGTACATTTACGATAGGAGTGTAATGGGGTGTGGTTGCTGAGTGACCGCGCTCAATCCCGACTCTTGCGTCCTCGTTCGTGCACTCTGGGCAACGTTGAGCTACCTAGGCTCGCGGCAGAAAGAGAGGGAGCCCCGGGGGGCCACTCTGACATACTTGGTTTAAGGGCTCACCGGGGTCTTTTTCGCAGCGTCTGTACACCAAGAGGTGCGGCTGTAAGCGGGCGTCTGTCTTGAAGCAAGCGGCTCGCTATATAAATGTGCAAAACTTTTCCCTCCCAATCCAGGGTGTTATGCGATACCGTGCCCATTGGACGTTTGCAGCCGGGAGGCAAATCGTGGCTGTAGTCGAACGGAGCCTCACTGATACCGGGCCGCCTCAGGGAGTAACTATGGTCTTACCGCGGCATGGGGCTCTGCCGCGGCGGACGACACACTTCCCCTTACACTACCCTTGACCCTAAGCTGGCCTTGTCCGGCGAGGGGTCGTACGAACAAGATGAAGAACACACAAAATACAAAGCAATTAACGACTTCGTTTACTCCGCAGCAGAGAAGAACTATGCTGGAGCAAGCGAAAACACAACGCCGGAGGACAAACTCCGCCTCAAAGTTAACTGGGAGGCCGACAGCGATGGAAACTACGGGTCAGTCATCCCCCAAACTGCTATCAAGTAAGAGTGACTTGATGGGAGCAAGCAACAGTGCGGCTGCCTACGCAGTCAAGCAGAAAACGGCGGAAGCTAAACTTCCATCAAGCGCTGGTACGAAACCCAATCTCTTCACATCTGGGGCAATGGTCTCACGACCTGGTTTCAGAGTTTCGAAAGAGAAGGACGACGCCGCAAAGGGAGAGACCGCGATGGCAACTACGAGTCTGAATCCCCCCAAAGAGGCATCTCCCCGACGTTTGCGTACTGGGATAAAAGAAAGGCCGCAAGGATCCTTAAAAAATATGAGGGAGCATCGCAGGAGAAGCTGTCGCCGGAAGAAAGGAAGATGGTGGAGGAAGCGAAAGCTCTGATACCAAATTTCCAGAGGCCCTATGTGCCTAAGAGGGTGAACGGTAATCCCTTCAAACGCCAGAGATCGGACGGAGAGGTAGACCCCCATCCGAAGCGGCATCAGGTCAACCCCGTAGTGGGAAAACTCAGCTTTGCTGAAGTAACCAAGGACAGAATCCTTATAGGTTTCATTGACCGAGGTAACGACCGTTGGTCCATCCCCAAAGACCAGTGGCTGTATGTCCGGAATGAAATGGGCAGGGCCCTCCTCCACTTAATGCGTGAGTCTCCGGGTAGTCCGCCGCGAGGTACTGACGCGGGCTGGCACCAAGGTCAGATCAAAATATTCGCGTGCGAGGATGCAAGAACTGTCGCACTGTATAAGGCAGCAGTTGCAAGACTGGGTGAAGTCTATCCAGGGGCAAGACTAGATGTCGTCGACTGGAAGGACATTCCTGCTCGGCCAAGGGCAAGGGCATGGATTCCTGCCGTCCCTGCAGAACCCGAGAATATTCTTGAGATGCTGCAGGTCTGGAATCCGTCTCTCCCGACGCAGGATTGGGGCGTCAATCTGGTCGATGATGTGGTTGGGCCCAATAGACAGGTGGTTATCACTCTGAATAAGGAGGCGCTCGAGCCCCTTAAACGGTGCAACGGACGAGTGCATTACGGCTTGGGTCAGATCGTGATCCACGTATACCGTGCCGATGCACAGCGCGCTGCTATTCCGGACGCTCCGGAGGACTCGGAGATCGAGGCATCGGAAGGGGAAGCAGAGGAGTCCGACGCGGAAAGTATGTTATCCGCCACGTCAAATTGCGATGGTGCTGCGAACAACTCGGCGATAGAAGAAAGCCTGCTTGACGAAGAAGGCCTCGACGTCACCATCGTGGCTAAACCTGAGCACACTTACGTTGATGCTGCTTCAGACAGCAGGGTTCCCGCCACGCCAAATCGTGCAGGTGCTCTGAACAACTCCTCGTTGAGAGACAGCCCCCGGAACAGGCCAGACCTCGACGACACGCTGGCGGCAGGGATGCCTGAGCTCTCTCATGTTGGTGGTGCTTCAGATAAATCTGCACAAATCTAAAGCAGCCTCGGCTGTTTTAAGCAGTCGTCTTTCTAAAGGCGACGTAGACGTGGTCCTTATCCAAGAGCCCTGGGTCAATAGCTCTAGGATCTGTGGATTGGGGACTAAGGGGTACAAGCTCATCCAAGCCAATGATGAGGGCAAGGTCAGAACCTGTATTTTGGTAAAGTCTGAGCTAAACACCTTTCTATTACCCAACTACTCAAATGGTGACGTTACAGCTGCCAGCTTAACAGTCGGCAGCACCAGCCTAACGATGGCGTCGGTCTATATGCCCAATGACGCCGAAGAACCTCCTCCACAAAAGGAGGTGAAAGATCTGGTGGATAATTTCTGTACGGGCCATCTTATTATTGGAGCTGACGCTAATGCTCATCACGTCCAGTGGGGAAGCTCCGATATTAACGCTAGGGGCGAGTCTCTGTTTGACTACCTACTAACAACTAACCTGGTGGTTTGTAACGTGGGTAACGAGCCTACTTTTATAACTAAAGCTCGTAGGGAGGTTATAGACCTCACTGTTTGTAGCGAAGCCGCTTATGAATGGGTCAGAAAATGGCGTGTTCTTGACGAGCATTCATTTTCTGACCATCGGTACATAGAAATTGTGTTAGACTTTATTGTTGAGCAGCCAGTTATGAAACGAAATCCACGCAACACTAACTGGCAGCTACATAACCAAATATTAGCTAGGGACCTACCAGTATTACCTCCACAAGCCCCCTCATCAGTGGGAGAACTGGATGATCTGGTAACGACCTTTACAACGGCGCTCTCAAATGCCCTAGAGCAGGCTTGTCCAGTACCAAAACCACGCGGCAAACATAGACCCCACTGGTGGTCTTACGACCTGGATTCGTTCCGTATATCATGCAGGAAGCAATTTAACAAGGCCAAGAGCATCGGTACGGAGCCTGAATGGCTCGAATATAAAGCTAAACTGAGGGCCTATAAAAAGGCTCTAAGGCAAGCGAAGAGAACTTCGTGGAGAAATTTTTGCACCGGGGTCGAAAAAGTCGATGATACAGCGAGACTTAGACGAGTGCTATCAAAAACTCAAACAGCCATTAGCTATTTACGGAAGCCTGACGGATCTTGGACCAGCACGGAAGGGGAAACTCTGGAGCTGCTCCTGAACACACACTTTCCGGGGAACTTGTATGATGCACCTGTAGCATCTGCAACAAACCTGGCGGTAAACATACCCATTACGGAGGAAAGGGTAAGGTGGGCAATCAAAAGCTTTGAGCCGTTCAAGGCAGCTGGGCCAGACGGGATTTTCCCCGCACAACTTATAAACACGCTGGAAATATCAGCTAAATGGCTGGTAGTTCTCTATTCAGCCTGCCTGGCTCTTAATTACATTCCGTGCTCCTGGAGAAGCGCCACGGTAGTCTTTATTCCAAAGGCTGGGAAGGCCTCACACTATGAGCCTAAAGACTACAGACCGATCAGTCTCTCGTCTTTTGCACTTAAAACCTTCGAGAGGATAATTAGCGATTATCTCTCCTCTACTATTGATAGCAACCTTATTTCTAGCTATCAACATGCATACACCAAAGGTAAATCAACCGAAACTGCGCTCCACAGCCTAGTCTCTATTGTTGAAAAATCATTGCACGAAAAGGAGTACTGTCTCGTGGCCTTTCTGGACATCGAAGGGGCTTTCAACAATATAAGGCCGGAGGCTATTAACACTGCTTTAACAAACCTGGGCATAAATAGGTCTCTTATTGGACTAATTGATCAACTACTAAAGGGAAGGAGAATAGTTTCTTCACTGGGAACAGTTGATCTTTCACGCTATGTCACAAGAGGAACGCCTCAGGGTGGTGTTCTCTCCCCGCTCCTATGGAACCTCACCGTAAACTCGCTGCTACGAGACACAAGGTGGGGGGGCGGGAAGATAGTGGCATATGCAGACGATTTAGCTATTGCATATAGGGGCAAATTCCCACAAACCCTGTGTGACTTGATGCAAGTAGCACTGCGAGAAGTTTCTTCATGGTCCTCTCGCTGCGGACTTAGCATCAACCCGGGAAAGGTGGAGCTTGTCCTTTATACCAGGCTGTACAAGATACCACCGCTGAACCTACCAGAACTAGATGGCGTGCGCCTGAACTTAGCTGACAAAGCCAAATTCCTAGGCACAGTTCTAGATAGAAAGCTTAACTGGAAGGAGAATGTCATCCAGCGCCAGAGGAAAGCGTGCATTGCACTTTACACGTGTAAAAGAGCCATTGGCAAAAAATGGGGGCTCAGTCCCAAAATTTGCAGATGGATCTACACTGCGATAATCCAGCCAATTATGCTGTATGGAGTCGTGGTATGGTGGCCTGCGCTAGGAAAGGCAACAAACCTAAATCTGTTAGGAAAAGTCCACAGATCGAGCATGATCTGTATAAGCGGGGCGTTAAGAACAACGCCCAATGAAGCTCTCCAGGCCATTCTTGGCTTTTTGCCACTCGATCTGGAAGGGTACCGGGCAGCAGCAGCATCGGCTCTGCGTCTAAGGGAAACGTCCGTCTGGGGCGCAAGCACTATTGGACACTCCTGTATTCTAAGATCTTACAGCTTTCTCCCTCTGAGCACAGATCGGTGTGCGACCACAACAGTCGGAGATTGTTGTTTTAGAATAAACATTCCCAGCAGGGAAGACTGGGAGAACATAGATCGGTGTCCCGCTACTAATGGCGGCACTTGTATATACACCGACGGCTCGAAGTTAGACGGCAGAGTCGGAGGAGGGGTTTACTCAAGGGATTTGGACCTAGAACTCTCCTTTAGACTACCTGATCACTGCAGCGTCTTCCAGGCTGAAGTTTCTGCAATCATGGACGCCGTGACTTGGATAGGTGAACGCACCATCGGACAGGATATCTGTATTTTCAGCGACAGCCAAGCGGCCATCAAATCCCTTGGCTCTTACTCGTTCAACTCTGAACTGACGCTCAGCTGTCGTCGATCTCTTCAAGAGATGGCCCAACAGAACCGCGTGAACCTCACATGGGTCCCGGGACACAGGGACATTGAGGGAAACTGTAGGGCAGACGAACTTGCCAGGCAGGGCACGACCAAGCAGATTCTTCAAGATAAAGAGCGCATAGGTATGCCGTTTGCCACGTGCAAGCTAATGCTGAAGGAGCATACACTCCGCGAAGCCAACGAAAGATGGCTACAAGCCCCAGGGTGCCGGATATCCAAGCAAACCTGGCCAAAATGCGATCTTAAAAGATCTAGACACATATACGCCCTAAACAGGAAGGAAATCTCCATATTAATAGGTGTTTTAACCGGGCACTGCCTTATTGGTAGGCACGCAGCAAGGCTAGGCGTTCCCTACCGACGATGCTGCAGGAGTTGCAAAGATGATGAGGAAGAGGAAACGGTGGAGCACCTCATCTGCAACTGCCCGGCCTTAAGCGGAGCGAGAAGGCGCTCTCTGGGAGTTCCCTTCCTGGCTAGCTTAAGCCAGGTCGCGGAGCTAGACATAAAGGACTTGATGGCCTTCATCAAGTTATCAAAATGGTTCGAGGAGGGGTAGCGGTGTCGGTTAGGAGTGTCAGTCCCGGGTTTCGGCTATATGGAGAGTCCCGACAGCACTGGGATTTTCCATATGGCCGGGCCCCGGGACTGACTTTCCTAGTGTTTGGTGGTATCACAACGGGCCTTTTATTACTGGCCTAGGTGTGCCTTTGCGGCAGCCACTTCTACCTACCTACCTACATTTACGATAAAAAAACGGACGTAAAAAGATTCATATACGAGTGCTTTGTCGATACTTTTACGACAATCGTAGGCAAAAAACATTTCAGAGCGAAACCGGATTCGTAGGCGAATCGTAAACGGATATCATAAACGATATTTTATCAGAGTTTTCTTCGAGAAAACGTCAGTTTACGAGCTCGTTTACGATGATTTTGCTGGCTGGGTTTATATTTCGCTTGATGTAAGAGTCTCGCAAATAAAACGGATGTTTATGTTTTTTTATAAACCTTCATGTTTTTTGTCAAAAAATTAAAAATTAGTTGAAATGTGAATGCTTAAAAAGCATACATATATAAATAAGCTGTATATTTTATCCGGAGCTAAATAAAGACGTGCAATTTGGACCCGATTTCTTGATGGACAATCTGCAGTAAGTGTTCCTCAACTTTTCCATATTAAAATTTCGTTTAATCTAACTGTTATTGTCCTTCTTAATTTATTAGGATTTGATGAAAACTCTATCTACATGGCTTAACATAGCAGCTGCAAACTCCAGTGTGACATCATCTCAAGAGCCACAATCTAAACTAACTGGAAGCTTCGCAGTTTGAACCCTTTCTCTTCGCGGTGACCACTAAGCCAACGAATATTTTTAATGTGTTTATTCTATTTGTATTTGTAGTATGATAAAAACTGTGTATAACTTATATATTACCTATGGAAATTAAAATAAATCGATTGAGATTAACTAAAAAGATGTATTAATTTAGAATATTGAAAGTGTGAGAAACTAACGTTAGAGCACACTTATCAATCCGTTTTCGATACTGTTTTACGTACTTTCTCGATAACAAAACGTATCGAAAATATATTCTTTTGCGACCCGTTTTCGATACTGTTTTAGGTTCCTTCTCAATAGCAAATCGCATTGAAAATATGTTCGTTTGCGATTCGTTTTCAACAGCTATAAAGTGTCGTAAACTGATCGCAAACGGATATCGAGAAAGTGAGCTCTGCTGCCACAAACTGAGCGACATTTAATACTTTTACGACAGTTTTGCGGAATCCATTCTCGATACATTTGTCAGGAAAATTATTGCTAAAGCTTCGAAAACTTAAGCATTTTCGTGAGCGTTGGTCGGGTGGGCGTCAAAAATTTTGAAGTGAAATTACCTTCTGAATTTTTACACCATGAGTTATCTAATTTCTGTAGATTTGTTGTATGGTGGCCTGGGCTGAGCAAGGCAACAAACCTTAATCTGCTAGGTAAAGTACACAGATCTTGCAGGTTGTTGTTGTTGTTGTTAACAATGCATTGCCCTGTCTAGAGTGTATGATCATTCCGAAGATCTTCATCAAGCTCTTCTAAGGGGAGTCCAAGGAAACGTGCAGTTTCAACAGGGTTTGTCCAGAGGGACAGAGGGGTTAGAAGAGTAGGTTCAGATGAACAATTGAAGAGATGTAGAGTATCATGGGGGGTCCTACCACATGCAGGGCATGTGTTTGAGATTGTATCATTCAGTCTGGATAAGTAGGAGTTTAACCTTACACTATATCCAGACCTAAGCTGTGCCAAGGTGACTCTTGTCTCCCTTGGTAAGGTGTGTTCTTCTTCAGCAATATCCGGTGGAGGACTGTTCAGAACGGGATTCACAGGTAGAGATCCGACAAAAGTGTCTACCGACTCGGTGTGGATGTCGGTTAGAGCCCGCTTATGATTCTGCAGATCAAACGGCAAGGTAATATGATGCCGGATCTCATCATAGTGCTTACGGATATGTTTCCTTATGTCTCTGGGGGCGGATCTGTGTCCAAAAGATTACGGTTTGGATGTGCTGGCTTGTGGCAGTTCAGAAGGAATTGCCTGCTCAGCATTTCCGCGTGCTCTTTTACATTGAGCAGTTTTGCCTCCTGATGGAGGTGAGACTCGGAAGACATGAGGAGACATCCCGTAGCAGTTCTGATGGCAGTATTTTGGCAGACTTGTAACTTCGTCCAGTTGGTGTTTTGTACATTAGGCGACCATATGGGTGCAGCATAGTCAAAGACTGGTCGGCCAATGGCCTTATATGTAGTCAGCAAAGTTTCTTTGTCTTTTTCTCAAGTACTGCCGGCAAGTGACTTGAGGTTCTTGTTGCGACCACGTACCTTTGAGACCATTGCAGACACATGACCAGCAGATGAGAAAGTATTATCCAGTGTCACCCCTAATAACTTTGGGTGGCTGAGAGTTGGTAGCTTAGTGCCATCAACGAAAATGTCTAATTCATTTTTCACCTGGTGCGTCCATGTCGTTGTTGTTGTTGGTGTAACGAGGTGTAGTCCTGCCCAACGCGTATTTTTCCTTAACCTAATTGTCATCAATATCTTCTAACGGGAGTCGAAGAAAACTGGCAGTTTCAATAGGGTTGGACCAAAGAGAGATGGGTGTTCGAAGAGTGGGCTCAGAAGAGCAAGAAAATAAGTGATTGGTATTGTGGGGGGACGAGCCGCATGCCGGACATACATTCGGTACGTCAGGGTTCAGTCTAGATATGTAAGAGTTTAACCTGCTACAATAACCAGAGCGTAATTGAGCCAGAGTGACCCTTGTCTCTCGAGGAAGATGACGCTCCTCTTCAGAAATGCCAGGTGTTGCAGCATGTAAGACAATGTTTAGCGGACAGAGCGCAGAGTAATGGCCAACAGACGTTGTATGGATATGCCCCAAGGCCTGTTTATGCACCTGTAGATCAAACGGCGTTGTTATATAGTGTCGGATCTCATCAAAATGTTTACGTAAATGCGACCTTATGGTCCTAGGAGGCGGAATGAGTTCAAGCAGTTGTCTACCGGGATGCTGTGGTTTACAGCAATTAAGTAGGTACTGCTTGTTTAACATTTCATTATGCTCCTTAACTGGAAGCATTTCCACCTCATTGTGTATATGAGATATAGGTTCCAGTGAACGTCTGCAAGCCCCGGCGACCATATCGGCGACGCATAGTTCAGGATCGGCCGACCAATTGCCTTGTACGTTACCAGCAACGTTTCTTTGTCTTTACCCCAAGTACTGCCGGCTAGTGACTTGAGGATTTTGTTACGGCTCTGTAATTTTGAGACAATTGCAGCTGAATGGGCAGCGAAAGTGTGCATGGTGTCGAAAGTCACTCCTAAGATTTTTGGGTGAGCGACAGTAGGTATTTTATGATCACCTACATAAATTTCTAATTTCATGCCAACCTGCGCTGTCCTCGTCGTGAATAAGGTCGCCGAAGACTTTGTTGGCGACAATGTCAAGCTTCGGGCGGTGAAGAACTCGACTAGAGAGGGGAGATAGCCATTTATTTTAGAGCACAGCTCATCAACGGAAGTACCAGTAGCCAATATCGTGCAATCGTCTGCGTAAGAAACAATCGTAACTTCTTCTGGTGGAGGAGGAAGCTTCGAAATATAGAAGTTAAACAATAACGGGGAAAGGACACCACCCTGTGGTACCCCTTGTTTGATCTTCCTGGCTTTAGATTTTTTGTTTCCGAATACAACGGACGACCGACGACCACTGAGATAATTGGCGGTCCAACGCTTGAGACAGGGGGGGAGTGACGAGTCTTCCAAATCGGATACAAGCTGCCCATGATTTACTGTGTCAAAAGCTTGACTCAAATCGAGTGCAACTAGAACCGTCCTGTCATAAGGTCTGTTTTGATTTAGACCGTCAGTTATCTGAGTGTTTATGACATTTAGAGCAGATGTTGTGCTCCTACCTTTCCTGAAGCCATGTTGGTGCTCGGCTAACATCAAGTGTGATGTGTAGAGCGGGAGTAGGGCCGCCTCAAGTGTCTTTACTACTGGCGAGAGGAGTGATATCGGACGATATGACTCCCCAACGTTAGCTGGCTTGCCAGGCTTCCATTTGTCGGGTATGACAGCATTCAAAGACAGATTGAAGACGGCAGTTAAATATTTGACTCCCGCTGGGCCGATATGCTTGAGATGCACCATGGCTATGCCATCAGGGCCGATGGCTTTGGAATTTTTGGCCTTCCGGATGGCCTCTTAAACCTCTGTAGCGGTGATGGGAACGGGGGCATAGTTTTTGTGTTTATGCGCGCGCCTGAAGATTCCACGTCTTGTCCTGTCTTGCGCAGGGTGTGGGACATACTGTCGACAAAAAGCCTGCGCACATTTCCTGGGGTCATTTAATGTCTTGTCACCAAAGGTGATGTCGACATTGTTTGGTGGACCCGAAGGATTCGACAAGGACTTGACAGTGGACCATAATTTCCCAACACCGGTAGAGAGGTTACAAGATAGAGATGGGCGGCGTGCGTGTTTTTTACCGTGACACGAAACACGCACGCGTGTGTCCATGTGCGCGTGTTCGAAAATGCGATTTCGTGTCGTGATCGTGTTGAGCCCGAAAACCATAAAAAAACACGATCTCCTTTTTTTACCAAACTGGGTTGGCACATTATATTTTTTTATAAGTTTCTAATTCCACTTCACTCCACCACAAACTTTAGTTTAATTGTAAATAAAAGTAGATATGGGTATTTGGCGATTACAATTAAAGTAACTACATATTTATCGACTTCTAGTTATTTTTTTATAATAATTTTTCTTATTTTACCATTATATGTATCTACAAATACATAAGAAAATATGTATTAACATATATCGACGGCTGAGTGGAAGATCACTCCGTTTCAAAAACGTCCTACATAGGTTGTTTTTAAATCGAATTCTTAGAAACAAAATATTTTGAAGTAGGGCGATCTGCCACTCATTCGTCGATACATACCTTATAACAAAGTACAAAGTACATGCCATCTTTACAAATATATACAAAAACAAAATAAAATCCATGAAATACAGTGTTATATTTTTTTCGTGCGTGTCGTGTCGTGTCGTGTTTTGGTATTTTTTCCCCGTGCGTGTTAGTGCCAACTTTTGAAAATCAGTTTCGTGACCGTGTCGTGTCGTGTTGCAAAAATCATGCACGCGCCGGTCTCTATTACAAGACCTAAGGTGTTCCTCCCATTTGGTTTGTTTGTGTACGTTAACCAGCCGCCTGATTTCCACGTTGAGAACACCGATCTGTGGGTCAGAGGGATCCATGTTGCGTATGAGGTCACGTTCGTTGGCCAAGGCTGCGGCCTCAGCTGGGAAGTTAGGCCTAATATTTTTTATTCTACCAGCTGGTATAAAACGGGCTGTAGCCTTTTTAATGACCTCACGTATGTTACGCTCGCCAACGTGTACATCAGTGGGAATGGGAAGATCACCAAAGGAGCTCTCCGTGAATTCCAAAAAGCCGACCCAATTAGCCTTTTTGAAATTCACGTATGTTCTTTTCTCCGAAGTAATGAAATCCGTGGCACGATCGACGGACAGGATGATAGGCAGGTGGTCGGATGACAAGGCCACCATAGGTTGCCAGTTTATGCTGTTAATTAACCCCGGGCTAACAATAGTTAGGTCCGGGGAGCTACGGCAGTTAACAGCCATCCTTGTTGGGGTGTCTCCGTTCACAGTACAGAAAAAGGAAGTGTCAATTTGCTCGGCTAATTCCCGTCCTCTGCCGTCCACAGAAAGGTGTGAATGTCACATATCATGGTGGGCATTAAAATCGCCCATGATGATACGGTTATCGCCACAAAGAAACGCCCTAAGGTCAGAACGATAACTTCTGGGGCAGCAGGTGACGGGAGGATTGTATATATTGATTAGCTCGAGATCAACACCACCAGCTTGTATAACTATACCCTGACACTCTAAGGGTAAGTCTCTTTGGTCAGTGTTGATATCAAATTCCCTATACTGCACCATATGGTGAACATGGAACGCGAGACCACCTCCGCCGTCCGTACGGTCATGCCGGAGAACGTGGTAGCCTCCACTCGCTCGGAGATTCGAGTGGGGGCCAAGTTTTGTCTCCTGGATTGCAGCAATTTTGATTTTTTGTAGCTGTATAAATATGGTTATCTCCGCTATCTTGCCGGTCAAGCTGTTGCAGTTAAATTGCAACAATTTAAATTGCGAAGGAGAGGCAATGGCCACTCTGGGAGTTAAAGACTGATGTGTACGCCAAGATGGTGCTAGGCTAGGTCGCGATATTGATCTCCGTTGCAGTCCTGAAATCGGCGGATTTTGTTCATTATTAGATGAGTGTACATCCGTCGGCGTTGAGGGCTGCACAGGTGACATCGGCCTAGGCAGGAATTGCACTTGACCGATGCCACAGACGCATATATCCTATGCCGACATACAGTGCACGAAGAGTGAGGGACCAGAAGTTGATGGACTTGACTTGCATTCGTGCTAGTGCCGGAAGAAGTTAGTAAGGGGTTCAGAGACGGGGGCTGAAACTCGGTAGTGCTAAAAGCATCAACTGATGTGCTACGAAGAAAGTAGCCATGAGTGGATGCTTGTGATGTTGACGCACTAGGAAGCGAGCTACAGCCGGGAACACACATGTTCTGCTGGGCAATATAAGTATTGCAGGTCGTGGAGACTTGATTTGTAGAAGGCGATAATGCAACATTTGAACGTCGCTTGCCTCGGGACGTCCTAGGACGTGAACAGCAGGGCGCCACAAAACTTTTGTAGAAACTAGTGGGCCGGAGTGTTTTAGGATCTAGTCCGGAGCAACTAGATTTATGCAACCAACCTTTGCATGATGCACACTGTACTGAGTGTGATCGTCTTGTGTATATTTTCTTCCGGCAAACGCAGCAGAACCATTCTCTTGGGCCAGGATTTGGCTCAATGCCAGCCCGGATCAAGAGAATAAGGAGCAGCCGTGCTGCAAGGGGCTGTTCCGGGGATGACAATAGGTGAGGGAATCGTGACGCGTTAGACAGGGTCACTTCGAAATGTATTGCTTTTGGCCGGGTTATTATAAAAAAAAAAAACCCGGGTCGTTTCGGTACGAAGGGTAATGTACAAATACCGTTCTCGCAGAACCGGCAATACGTGAAACGCGTCCATGTCGTGAAAAGCGTCGCCGTGGATTTAGTCGGAGATATCGTCAGATCTCGCTCAGTGAAAAACCTGGAAAGGTCGCAGAGATAACCGTTGATTTTCGCACAGAGTTCATCAGTATAGGGGCCCTTCCCCGTCGCCATTATTGTACAGTCGTCGGCATATGAAACTACGGTGACGCCCTCTGGTGGTGGGGGCATCTTCGATAGTTACAGATCTTGCATGATCTGTATAAGCGGTGCGTTAAGAACAACGCCCAATGAAACACTCCAGGCCATTCTTGGCATTTTGCCACTCGATCTGGAAGGGCACCGGGTAGCAGCAGCATCGGCTCTGCGTCTAAGGGAAACGTCTGGCTGGGGTGCAAGCACTACTGGACACGCCTGTATTTTGGGATCCTATGGCTTTCTTCCGCTGAGCACAGATCGTTGTGCGACCACAACAGTCGGAGATAGCGGTTTTAAAATCAACATTCCCAGCAGGGAAGAATGGGAGAGCACGGATCGGAGTCCCGCCACTCATGGCGGCACTTCCATTTATACTGATGGCTCGAAGTTAGACTGCAGAGTTGGAGGAGGGGTTTATTCAAAGGATCTGAACCTTGAGCTCTCCTTCAGACTACCTGACACTGCAGTGTCTTCCAGGCTAAAGTTTCAGCAATCATGGACGCCGCGGCTTGGATAGGCCAACACACTATCAGACAAGACATATTTATATTCAGCGACAGCCAGGGGGCCATCAAATCCCTCGGCTTTTACTCGTTCAACTCTGAACTGACGCTCAGCTGTCGTCGATCTCTACAAGAGATGGCCCAACAGAATCGCGTGAACCTCACATGGGTCCCGGGGCATAGGGGCATTTAGGGAAATTGTAGGGCAGACGAACTTGCGAGGCAGGGCACGACCAAGCAGATTCTTCGGGATAAAGAGCGCTTAGGTATGCCGTTTGCCACATGCAAGCTTATGCTGAAGGAGTACACACTCCGCCAAGCCAACGAAAGATGGCTGCAATCTCCAGGATGCCGGATATCCAAAGAAACCTGGCCGAAATGGGATCATAAAAGATCAAGACAAATTTATGCCCTAAGGAAAAGAGAAATCTCCATACTAATAGGCGTATTAAGTGGGCACTGCCTAATTGGTAGGCACGCAGAAAGACTATGTGTGCCCTACCGACGATGCTGTAGGAATTTTAAGGATGACGAGGAGGAGGAAACGGTGGAGCACCTCATCTGCAACTGCCCGGCTTTAAGTGGCGCGAGAATGCGCTTTTTGGGAGTTCCCTTCCTGGTTAGCCTACGCCAGGTCACGGAGCTGAACATAAAGGACCTGATGGCCTTCATCAAGTCATCCAAATGGTTCGAGGAGGAGTAACGGTGTCGGTATAGGAACGTCAGTCCCGGAATTCTGCTATGTGGAGAATTCCGTTAATACCGGGATTTTCCATATGGCAGGGTCGCGGAACTGACTTTCCTAGTGTTGGTGGTATCACAACGGGCCTTTTAATACTGGCCTAGGTGTGACTCTGCGGCAGCCACTTGAACCTAACCTAACCTAAGGCTTTCGACATTCTCAAACGTACTTACTTCTGAAAGTTCAACACCCTTTATCACAAGCTTAGCTTCGCTATCATTTATAAAATTTCTACCTAATATGGCTGCATAGCTAATCGTCAGGCTGCATAGCAAGTTTAAGGTAACAATTCACTTTACCGATAGTTTTTAACAAATATTTATTTAAACCAAAATATATTTCACTAACTTTTTGCAAAGGCACTCTTTGTGGGATGATGCTACTTCTAACCAGACTTACTGGGCTCCCCGAATCGATTAGGCACTCTATAATTATTTTAACGTTAGGTTGAGCTATGTTATCTATACTAAAGTAACTTAGAAAATTGTTTTTGGACGTCTTCTTTGGGTTTTTGCAGGCTGCAGCAAAATGGCCCCGTTCGCCACATGAAAAGCAAGTTCCCAGATCGCGCCTCGGTTGCTGGCAATATTTTGATAGGTGACCCACACAATTGCAGTTGTAGCATTTTGTTCTGTTCTCACCTGTTGTATATTGTCGACGCAACTCGACTGCACGAAATGCTGCCACCAAATCGTTGGCATACTTGCAATTTAAAACTTTTGCTTGCACTTGTAGCTGCCAGTCCGTTATGCCATCAATGACATACTCCACAAACTCTAAAGCGCTGAGTGACAGTGCGTTGCTTAGCAGCCGTTTTTTCATAAACATAGTTCAAGAATGTTTCGCCGTATTTCCAGCACCTTTTTTCGAATCGTCTTCTTGCATCCAGCGTGCTTTCTTTGTTGGCAAAAACTAACGACATTTCGTCAAGTATATCGGAGGGGCTTTTAGTGTACATTTTATTTGAATTGTACTATGTTAATGCCGCTCCCTTTAGTTTTAGCCTTAGCACCACACTTATCGCCTCATTGCTTATCTTTAATGCCGTTTGAAAATGTAGTAGCTGTGATCGCCACATGTCAAAGTCTACGCCGCCATCATAGTCTGTAATCAGCTCCTTGAGTGTTTCTAGGGGCACCTCTGGTGCTGCGTTGTGTGTAGTTGGCATGGTAGGTTTTTGCTTTTCCAGGGTCAACTGGTCAACATGGTTGACAGTGTACAGTAGGCTCTGTGGTTATGACTTGCCTACCGAAAGCTCCGTTACTTATGGCTATATCACTATGAGAGGCGTGATTGCGATTACCGTCGTTTTATACATTTGTTTTCGTTATTTATTTCCTTGCATTCAGAGTGTTTTGGTTAATTTATTAATTTAATAGAGAAAAAATGAATTTATTATTATTTTCTCCAACTTTTTATTCTTTAATTAAAGCAAACTCATCAACATATGATTGTCAAAGCAAGCAAAGCGAGCAAAATTTGAGAGTTTGCCAAATTTCAACCTCACTTCAACTTTGAGGTCTCCAATTTGCCTTGCTTGGTTTAAATACGTATACTGAACTTTTCTGTCAAAGTCAAAGTTTGAGGTAAAGCCAAAGTAAAGCTTTATGTAACTCACCCTTAAGTTGCATGAGAGTGTACCGTTCCACGCTTATTGCGTCTTTAGCCATTTTCAAATAAAAATTTAGGGCGGTGGCTTCGAAGCGCACTTCTGATAATATATGCGAGTATTTTACACGGTAGAGGACAATCGCAATAAATAAAAAAGCAACTACTTACAAACACGTCCGACCAACGCAAGTCTCAATTTATTAATCATCTCTTCTTCTTTTACAAAATGGTGTCCTCGCCTTTTACACACACCAGTGCTTACACTTTTACATCAAAATGTACTAAAATTCTAAGTTTGATATCACTAACATTTATCCCTTTACTTTGGTAACACTAACGTTTAACCCTTTAGACTAATACAATTCAAACACTAATATTTTTCTTCAATCATTTGGGTTTATAAATTTTTCTTTGTTGGAATTGTCACAAAACAAAAAAAAACGTTTCCAAAAAGTAATAAACTGTACAAAACTTAAATGACATGCTACTCGATGAGCAAATGAAATGTATGTTGTACAGTTTATTTTCGTACCCTGGTTAGCGATCCGCCATCTTCAGTATACATATATGTAATTTTGTTCTCGAACTTTAAACGAGTCAATTTATATTCGATTTGGTGACGTTCTACTGCATTCAACCATCAAACACAGGTAGGTCAAATTGCTATCTACACGGTGGAACGACAAAAATCGACCCGTGTAAATCACGCTTATTTTCTGATCAAGCATCTAAAATCCCCAAATATATTATTTAGTTTGTTCTTACCAATTGACGGTCTTGTAATTATTATAGGAAGGTTTTTGCCATATCTACATATAAGATCCTCTGTAAGTGATTTGCTGTAAGCGTATGTGTTTGGAAGCCCGTTAAGCAGTCTATAATTAAAATATTTTATTCTACATTAGTATTTCCTTTCCTGTCTAGGTATGTAATGAATTTATTGGGCAATTCACAAGAGTCTCGTATCTCGTCTATCGTTGTATCTTTTCATGGTTTCCAATATACATTTTTTGAAAAATAGACAAATAGCACGAAATAGTAGACGTTGTGAACTGCGTATATGAATCGTCTATTTTCAAAAATGCAAAAAACTGCTCTTAAGAAACCGATGGCTAAAACGATTTGTGTTTATTATATTTATGTTTGTGATGATAATATAAATACATGTTACTAATACAAAGCAATCGGTTCCGTATATTAAACCTAAAAATTAATAAAAAAATTGGAGATGGCGGGTTTTGAAACCAAGCTATGGAGTTAGCCGGATTTGATGCTAACCTATATGGATATGGCGGGTTTTGAAACTACCTGCCGATGCCCTTGGCCTATTATGGCGAAGGCAATTAGCCAAACATACTTTCATATATTAGCTAATAATACAAGGAATACGTATGCACTTTTAAATTTTATTTCAAAACTTAACAAAACATATCTCTCATTACAAAAATCTTTCATTACATTGTTACATTAGAAAAAATACAAAAAAGAACACAAACAAAAATTCAAAACACACAATATTCGTTCTGTGAAGATTTAAATATACATTTGTCTAGTAAATTAGACAACATTTACGAATACCCTATCTGGTGGTATAAATGAATGACCAACAATGGGAAAGATAACCTCAACTGTTTTAACGTGTTCTGGAGCAGACGATACAAGCCATTTTGATAGCATCCCCATCAATGTAGAATTTTTATTCTGTCCGCCACAGCCATCTGCAAACAAACGGATGGTGTCAATTTCGGTTAAATCTGTTTGGCATAATCTGTGGAAAACAGCACTTGCAATTTCGTTCGAACTTTTGGGTCTTTCTGTTTCGTTCCAATAATAAATATGAACATTGTTTTTAGTTAAAGCATCATGTGAGCTGCCAACTACAATAGTAAAGTTATAAAAGTTCCACTGACGACTGAAGTAGGCTCTTCGGTCTGGCACCTTTGGTAGATTCATATTCTTTTGACAATCAAAGGACATAGTGCACAATCCATCTCTTTTATTCTGCAGCAGTTCAAAAAATGCCTTGGCCCTTAACTTGTGCACCCTTTTTTGGGTAATTAAATTTTGTTTTTCAGTTGGTTCCTTCGCACTTTTAATTTTTTCGCAAAGTTCTTGACATCTGGAACACACGTCTACTCTGGGAGTTCCAAATCCCATGTTATATTTTGTGTTAAAGATATTGCGGAAAAAAGATTGCTTCACTTGAAGATTTAACTCAAAATTCTTGTTATATAATTTCCACATGGACCTTATGTTTAGATCAGATGGTAAATATAACCTGACAGATGTTTTTGAGCGACAGTAATGTGGTTCTTGGGCTTTGAAAGATTCGATAAAATTCATAACAGACTTTTTTTTTGAAATATTTTTAAAACTTTTTCGATCTCCTTCTCTTGTTTCTTTTGCTTGGCTACCGCCGCATTCAAAAGAACGCTTTAGAACCCCTTGAACCCGATGCTTTCCTAAATGCAGAATTTTTAGAAATGTTGGTTTGCACACTGGTACTTTTGTACCATCTGTAACTCTTCGAACATAATATTTAAATGTGTACGACTTTTCTGGACGGCTAGAATTATCAGGACGATGTCGTTTAGGTTTCTCTGCATTAGTATGATTTAAAATAAAATTATCTTGTTTAATTTTGTCTTTAAAACGATTGAAACTTTCATTAAATTTCAAAATGTCTTGCTTTTTTAATGATCTGCACTGATATGCTTTAACATTATGGTTACACTTGGGATATTCAGGAAGTTTTTTACTCGTATATCTACAAGAAGAGTAAACTAAGGTAAAACTTACCCTGTAGGGAAAATCTCTAGTTCAGAGCTAGTTCGCTTAAGGCACCATTGGAGATGGCCGATTTTGAAACTAAGGGCAATTTAAATATAGTAATTTGACTTGAATATGGCAGGTTTTGTTAAGAAATGGTTTTAATATTTAATACACGTGATGTTTTAGAATTGGTTCTCATACCTAGCTTAAAAAATTAAAATTTTGGAGATGGCCGGTTTTGAAAATGGACGATTCATATACATGTTTATTATAATGTCCCAAAAATGTGTGAAAAAAATGAAGGTTCTATATCGGTGCGTTTTAGCCTAAAAAACAAATGTGCGAAGTTTTATTGTTCTAGGATAACGGCAACCCGTTTCTAAGTTCGCAAAAAAGTCCATCAAGTCTCTGAAAATTACATAATTTGGCTCATATTTAAAAGATCCCCACCTTTGACTTTTGAAAACGATAACAGGGTTCTTTCTTTCGTTTTCACGAGAAAGGGACATTGGAATTTCAAAAGTATGTATTTTAACATACTGCCTAATAGTACATTTACTCAGTACATAAGTACATAATAGTACATTTATACTGCACCAAATTTGTCAAATGTGTCATTTCGAACCTGTTTACACTGGCAAATTTGCATTTGGATTCACCTTCCCTGCAAGAATCTTCTACCAGAATACAAAGCCACCGAAAGAAAATGCACCACCTTGATGTTTTAAACACATGTAGAGTAATAATAAATGAAGAATCAAGAAGGCTTCTCTCTTTTCTTAGTGGAACTGGTCCAATATCATAAAAAAAATAGGTGAAATTGTTATTTAGAACTGTGCATAATGCAAAAGTTTTCACACGTTAATTACCCATTAAGGTTCTTGCTGGGCAATTCTAAATGTGGAACACAGGCAGGGTTGCTATTTTGAGGAATTGTGGATTGTATTGTTCAGCGAATGAGGCCAAATGCGATGGAATTCCAAATTTGGAAAATGAGATTTGTATGGAAAAAAGTGCCAAATTTGCAATTTTTCGCCAAATTTACCAAATTTGGTGCGGTGTAATGGCGCTTTAAATGTACTATAACAATATGTTATCTAGCAAAAATAATTGAGTTCTTTGCAATTATAGTGTTTTATTTGGTGGTAGTAATTGCAAAAAAAGGTGGTAGATTTAAGCAAAAAGTGGTAGATTTTCATTTAGTTTTAACACTGCGCTAGCCTCATATGCATACGGTTATAAGGGGATCTACGCCTCTAATGACAACGATGCATATACAAATATGTGGAAGGGATCTATGTCCCTAAATAAATACTAAGTGTAAAATAAATACTAAAATAATGCTATTTATTAAAAAAAAATACATTCACTTCAATTGCCTAAAGTCTGCACTTATTAAAAATGGGTAGGTATCATTTATCAAGACGGTTCACTGCCCAATTCTCATCCAAACTTGTCAATTTGTCTTTAGACGCTACTAACCCCAATATCAATTATCCGGAAACTAAAAATTTAATTTCTGTGAGGAAATATGAAAGGCTGGGAGTAAAAATGGCACGTATTTTTCATGCAAGTAATAGGCAAATGTATAAAGTTTTGAATACAAAGGGGTGAACAATATTTTTCAGTAAAAGGTAGACAAAGTTGTAATCATCATCATCATCATTTATTGGCGCTTAACCGCCTAAGCGATTTTGGCCGTTTCGTATCAAAGCACGCCAGTCATTCCTTTTTAGCGATAACCGACGCATAACATGGCCCAGCCAGCGGAGTCTTTGGGCTTTAATTCGCTGGACTATGGTCAGATCTGCGTAGAGCTCGTACAGCTCATCGTTAAATTTCCTTCTATACTCGCCGTTGGCATCACGGGAAGGACCATAAATCTTCCGGAGAACTTTTCTCTCAATAAGACAAAGTTGTAATGGTTGTTGTAATATCAGACAAAGATGGGGGATCCTAGGAGGGATAATAGGATCCTTTTTACAGCAATCTAGACAATTTTCGAAGAAATTTAGGCTTCTTGTAAAGTGGTACAAAACAAAGCTCCATGGGCTGGATTTTGAAAAAAGGGGCCAAAAGTCGTTTAGGCATTTGGACAAATGAAGTATGTACATTTTTGAAATCTAGAAACTTCAAAGTAGGGCTGAGTAAAATTATTTTGATTTTGCTTGAGTATTTTGTTAGATAAAGGACAACTACTAGGTATATCAATAATTTTTTCGCATGGTCGATACAGCTAGCAAATAGCGAAATACAGATATGTGTCTAAAAAATAAATCAGCATTTTATGTTCAAGCCTTTAGTGGACATCGTACTGATTTAGTTTGCACCGATTCCGGCTTAAAGTAAGGCAGATATTTAAACAGTTTTTTTTTAGTATTCTCTGGGGTATCTGCTTTCTTCTGTTAATGCGCAAATATGCACTTTTTTGTATGTGCTGAGATAACGGTACACAAATGTCAATAATTGAAATTTACTGTTATAAATTCAGTACAGCCTTTATTTTTCATCCGATTTTCAACATTTTTTTTAATGAAAGATTTTGAGATTTGCAAGAGTGTACTTTAACCTGATTTTTTAATTTTGGTTTGTTTAAATTTTTTTGTTTAGTGGGCAAAGTGTGGGGAAATTGTAAATTTTAAAGACGCGATATTATCCTGCTCCAGTTGGCACACTTAAACGGAAAAAACTACCTCAACATTTTTTTAGGACTTATCTTAAGCGGGCTACCCACCTGCCAAGAAATGCCTCAAGAAAAAAACGGGCATATATTTCTTGTGCCTGGTCAAGAAATTTTGACGTTTACCAAAATATCCATTTTTTTGCAAATTAGGTAGGTAGAAGTGGCTGCCGCAAAGGCACGCCTAGGCCAGTAATAAAAGGCCCGTTGTGATACCACCAAACACTAGGAAAGTCAGTCCCGGAGCCCGGCCATATGGAAAATCCCAGTGCTGTTGGGACTCTCCATATAGCCGAAACCCGGGACTGACACTCCTAACCGACACCGCTACCCCTCCTCGAACCATTTTGATAACTTGATGAAGGCCATCAAGTCCTTTATGTCTAGCTCCGCGACCTGGCTTAAGCTAACCAGGAAGGGAACTCCCAGAGAGCGCCTTCTCGCTCCGCTTAAGGCCGGGCAGTTGCAGATGAGGTGCTCCACCGTTTCCTCTTCCTCATCATCTTTGCAACTCCTGCAGCATCGTCGGTAGGGAACGCCTAGCCTTGCTGCGTGCCTACCAATAAGGCAGTGCCCGGTTAAAACACCTATTAATATGGAGATTTCCTTCCTTTTTAGGGCGTATATGTGTCTAGATCTTTTAAGATCGCATTTTGGCCAGGTTTGCTTGGATATCCGGCACCCTGGGGCTTGTAGCCATCTTTCGTTGGCTTCGCGGAGTGTATGCTCCTTCAGCATTAGCTTGCACGTGGCAAACGGCATACCTATGCGCTCTTTATCTTGAAGAATCTGCTTGGTCGTGCCCTGCCTGGCAAGTTCGTCTGCCCTACAGTTTCCCTCAATGTCCCTGTGTCCCGGGACCCATGTGAGGTTCACGCGGTTCTGTTGGGCCATCTCTTGAAGAGATCGACGACAGCTGAGCGTCAGTTCAGAGTTGAACGAGTAAGAGCCAAGGGATTTGATGGCCGCTTGGCTGTCGATGAAAATACAGATATACTGTCCGATGGTGCGTTCACCTATCCAAGTCACGGCGTCCATGATTGCTGAAACTTCAGCCTGGAAGACGCTGCAGTGATCAGGTAGTCTAAAGGAGAGTTCTAGGTCCAAATCCCTTGAGTAAACCCCTCCTCCGACTCTGCCGTCTAACTTCGAGCCGTCGGTGTATATAAAAGTGCCGCCATTAGTAGCGGGACACCGATCTATGTTCTCCCAGTCTTCCCTGCTGGGAATGTTTATTCTAAAACAACAATCTGCTGGGAATGTTTATTCTAAAACAACAATCTCCGACTGTTGTGGTCGCACACCGATCTGTGCTCAGAGGGAGAAAGCTGTAAGATCTTAGAATACAGGAGTGTCCAATAGTGCTTGCGCCCCAGATGGACGTTTCCCTTAGACGCACAGCCGATGCTGCTGCTGCCCGGTACCCTTCCAGATCGAGTGGCAAAAAGCCAAGAATGGCCTGGAGAGCTTCATTGGGCGTTGTTCTTAACGCCCCGCTTATACAGATCATGCTCGATCTGTGGACTTTCCCTAACAGATTTAGGTTTGTTGCCTTTCTTAGCGCAGGCCACCATACCACGACTCCATACAGCATAATTGGCTGGATTATCGCAGTGTAGATCCATCTGCAAATTTTGGGGCTGAGCCCCCATTTTTTGCCAATGGCTCTTTTACACGTGTAAAGTGCAATGCACGCTTTCCTCTGGCGCTGTATGACATTCTCCTTCCAGTTAAGCTTTCTATCTAGAACTGTGCCTAGGAATTTGGCTTTGTCAGCTAAGTTCAGGCGCACGCTATCTAGTTCTGGTAGGTTCAACGGTGGTATCTTGTACCGCCTGGTATAAAGGACAAGCTCCACCTTTCCCGGGTTGATGCTAAGAATTTGCCCCTATATGCAATAGCTAAATCGTCTGCATATGCCACTATCTTCCCGCCCCCCCACCTTGTGTCTCGTAGCAGCGAGTTTGCGGTGAGGTTCCATAGGAGCGGGGAGAGAACACCACCCTGAGGCGTTCCTCTTGTGACATAGCCTGAAAGATCAACTGTTCCCAGTGAAGAAACTATTTTCCTTCCCTTTAGTAGTTGATCAATTAGTCCAATAAGAGACCTATTTATGCCCAGGTTTGTTAAAGCAGTGTTAATAGCCTCCGGCCTTATATTGTTGAAAGCCCCTTCGATGTCCAGAAAGGCCACGAGACAGTACTCCTTTTCATGCAATGATTTTTCAACAATACAGACTAGGCTGTGGAGCGCAGTTTCCGTTGATTTACCTTTGGTGTATGCATGTTGATAGCTAGAAATAAGGTTGCTATCAATAGTAGAGGAGAGATAATCGCTAATTATCCTCTCGAAGGTTTTAAGTGCAAAAGACGAGAGACTGATCGGTCTGTAGTCTTTAGGCTCATAGTGTGAGGCCTTCCCAGCCTTTGGTATAAAGACTACCGTGGCGCTTCTCCAGGAGCACGAAATGTAATTAAGAGCCAGGCAGGCTGAATAGAGAACTACCAGCCATTTAGCTGATATTTCCAGCGTGTTTATGAGTTGTGCGGGGAAAATCCCGTCTGGCCCAGCTGCCTTGAACGGCTCAAAGCTTTTGATTGCCCACCTTACCCTTTCCTCCTTAATGGGTATGTTTACCGCCAGGTTTGTTGCAGATGCTACAGGTGCATCATACAAGTTCCCCGGAAAGTGTGTGTTCAGGAGCAGCTCCAGGGTTTCCCCTTCCGTGCTGGTCCAAGATCCGTCAGGCTTCCGTAAATAGCTAATGGCTGTTTGAGTTTTTGATAGCACTCGTCTAAGTCTCGCTGTATCATCGACTTTTTCGACCCCGGTGCAGAAATTTCTCCACGAAGTTCTCTTCGCTTGCCTTAGAGCCTTTTTATAGGCCCTCAGTTTAGCTTTATAT
This sequence comes from Campiglossa producta, assembly GCA_964058755.1. Taxonomy (NCBI): domain Eukaryota; kingdom Metazoa; phylum Arthropoda; class Insecta; order Diptera; family Tephritidae; genus Campiglossa; species Campiglossa producta. Next base: position 148,702,613 of record CAXKVI010000001.1, read on the forward strand.
TCGAGCCATTCAGGCTCCGTACCGATGCTCTTGGCCTTGTTAAATTGCTTCCTGCATGATATACGGAACGAATCCAGGTCGTAAGACCACCAGTGGGTTCTATGTTTGCCGCGTGGTTTTGGTACTGGACAAGCCTGCTCTAGGGCATTTGAGAGCGCCGTTGTAAAGGTCGTTACCAGATCATCCAGTTCTCCCACTGATGAGGGGGCTTGTGGAGGTAATACTGGTAGGTCCCTAGCTAATATTTGGTTATGTAGCTGCCAGTTAGTGTTGCGTGGATTTCGTTTCATAACTGGCTGCTCAACAATAAAGTCTAACACAATTTCTATGTACCGATGGTCAGAAAATGAATGCTCGTCAAGAACACGCCATTTTCTGACCCATTCATAAGCGGCTTCGCTACAAACAGTGAGGTCTATAACCTCCCTACGAGCTTTAGTTATAAAAGTAGGCTCGTTACCCACGTTACAAACCACCAGGTTAGTTGTTAGTAGGTAGTCAAACAGAGACTCGCCCCTAGCGTTAATATCGGAGCTTCCCCACTGGACGTGATGAGCATTAGCGTCAGCTCCAATAATAAGATGGCCCGTACAGAAATTATCCACCAGATCTTTCACCTCCTTTTGTGGAGGAGGTTCTTCGGCGTCATTGGGCATATAGACCGACGCCATCGTTAGGCTGGTGCTGCCGACTGTTAAGCTGGCAGCTGTAACGTCACCATTTGAGTAGTTGGGTAATAGAAAGGTGTTTAGCTCAGACTTTACCAAAATACAGGTTCTGACCTTGCCCTCATCATTGGCTTGGATGAGCTTGTACCCCTTAGTCCCCAATCCACAGATCCTAGAGCTATTGACCCAGGGCTCTTGGATAAGGACCACGTCTACGTCGCCTTTAGAAAGACGACTGCTTAAAACAGCCGAGGCTGCTTTAGATTTGTGCAGATTTATCTGAAGCACCACCAACATGAGAGAGCTCAGACTTCCCTGCCGCCGGCGTGTCGTCGAGGTCTGGCCTGTTGCGGGGGCTGTCTCTCAACGAGGAGTTGTTCAGAGCACCTGCACGATTTGGCGTGGCGGGAACCCTGCTGTCTGAAGCAGCATCAACGTTAGTGTGCTCAGGTTTAGCCACGATCGTGACGTCGAGGCCTTCTTCGTCAAGCAGGCTTTCTTCTATCGCCGAGTTGTTCGCAGCAACATCGCAATTTGACGTGGCGGATAACATACTTTCCGCGTCGGACTCCTCTGCTTCCCCTTCCGATGCCTCGATCTCCGAGTCCTCCGGAGCGTCCGGAATAGCAGCGCGCTGTGCATCGGCACGGTATACGTGGATCACGATCTGACCCAAGCCGTAATGCACTCGTCCGTTGCACCGTTTAAGGGGCTCGAGCGCCTCCTTATTCAGAGGGATAACCACCTGCTTATTGGGCCCAACCACATCATCGACCAGATTGACGCCCCAATCCTGCGTCGGGAGAGACGGATTCCGGACCTGCAGCATCTCAAGAATATTCTCGGGTTCTGCAGGGACGGCAGGAATCCATGCCCTTGCCCTTGGCCGAGCAGGAATGTCCTTCCAGTCGACGACATCTAGTCTTGCCCCTGGGTAGACTTCACCCAGTCTTGCAACTGCTGCCTTATACAGTGCGACAGTTCTTGCATCCTCGCACGCGAATATTTTGATCTGACCTTGGTGCCAGCCCGCGTCAGTACCTCGCGGCGAACTACCCGGAGACTCACGCATTAAGTCGAGGAGGGCCCTGCCCATTTCATTCCGGACATACAGCCACCGGTCTTTGGGGATGGACCAACGGTCGTTACCTCGGTCAATGAAACCTATAAGGATTCTGTCCTTGGTTACTTCAGCAAAGCTGAGTTTTCCCACTACGGGCTTGACCTGATGCCGCTTCGGATGGGGATTTACCTCTCCGTCCGATCTCTGGCGTTTGAAGGGATTACCGTTCACCCTCTTAGGCACATAGGGCCTCTGGAAATTTGGTATCAGAGCTTTCGCTTCCTCCACCATCTTCCTTTCTTCCGGCGAAAGCTTCTCCTGCGATGCTCCCTCATATTTTTTAAGGATCCTTGCGGCCTTTCTTTTATCCCAGTACGCAAAGCGTCGGGGAGATGCCTCTTGGGGGGGATTCAGACTCGTAGTTGCCATCGCGGTCTCTCCCTTTGCGGGAGAGATTGGGTTTCGTACCAGCGCTTGATGGAAGTGTAGCTTCCGCCGTTTTCTGCTTGACTGCGTAGGCAGCCGCACTGCTGCTTGCTCCCATCAAGTCACTCTTACTTGATAGCAGTTTGGGGGATGACTGACCCGTAGTTTCCATCGCTGTCGGCCTCCCAGTTAACTTTGAGGCGGAGTTTGTCCTCCGGCGTTGTGTTTTCGCTTGCTCCAGCATAGTTCTTCTCTGCTGCGGAGTAAACGAAGTCGTTAATTGCTTTGTATTTTGTGTGTTCTTCATCTTGTTCGTACGACCCCTCGCCGGACAAGGCCAGCTTAGGGTCAAGGGTAGTGTAAGGGGAAGTGTGTCGTCCGCCGCGGCAGAGCCCCATACCGCGGTAAGACCATAGTTACTCCCTGAGGCGGCCCGGTATCAGTGAGGCTCCGTTCGACTACAGCCACGATTTGCCTCCGGGCTGCAAACGTCCAATGGGCACGGTATCGCATAACACCCTGGATTGGGAGGGAAAAGTTTTGCACATTTATATAGCGAGCCGCTTGCTTCAAGACAGACGCTCGCTTACAGCCGCACCTCATGGTGTACAGACGCTGCGAAAAAGACCCCGGTGAGCCCTTAAACCAAGTATGTCAGAGTGGCCCCACCGGGGCTCCCTCTCTTTCTGCCGCGAGCCTAGGTAGCTCAACGTTGCCCAGAGTGCACGAACGAGGACGCAAGAGTCGGGATTGAGCGCGGTCACTCAGCAACCACACCCCATTACACTCCTTTTTGCAAATTACTCTTCTAAAAATGTATAAAACATGTATCGCGCAATATGTACTCACCTTTGCTGTGGATCTGCACGTTTACTTCAAGAAATATATACGAGCATATTTATTTCTTGAGGTAAACCGGCGTTGCCAACCATCGAAAATTGTAGTATTTTTTCTTATGAGCTGAGCATTGGCTCAAGAAAATTTGACGTGTGAAAACAGTTCTTGCCCATTTCTTGAGCGTTTTTTTATATGGAGTTTAACATTTCTTGGCAGGTGGGTAGCCCGCTTAAAACGAAAAACGAAAAAAATTATCATTTGCAAATTTTGAAAAAGCTAATAAAAAATTCAAAATAGTTTCTATACGAAGATGTGAACGAAAAAAAATTATTTAAAATCAACCGTAATAGTTAGCTTTTTAAAATTTGCACTTTATTCTAATCTTGGCTTGCGTCATTTATTGACGCTTAACCGCCTAAGCGATTTTGGCCGTTTCGTATCAAAGCACACCAGTAATTCCTTTTTAGCGATAACTGACGCCAATTGGAAACCCCAAGGGAGTTCAAGTCATCCTCCACTTGGTGTTTCCATTTCAGTCGAGGCCTCCCCCATCCTCTGCTGCCGAATTCAGGTGTCGATAGGAAAACCTTCTGTGCTGGAGCTTCTTTGTCCAATCGCATAACATAACCCAACCAGCGGAGCCTTTGGGCTTTAATCCGCGGAACTATGGTCAGGTTTGCGTAAAGCTCGTACAGCTCATAGTTGAATTTCCTTCGATACTCGCCGTTGGCATTACGGGAATCTTCCGGAGAAATTTTCTCTCAAATACTCTAGGGCCATCTCATCTTCTCTTGACACTGTCCATGATTCCGAGCCGTACATCAATACTGGTATGATGAGAGACGTGATCTTTGTTTGTCGAGAGAGGACTTTACTTCTCAATTGCCGACTTAGTCCAAAGTAACACTTGTTGCCAAGAGTGATTCTCCGTTGGGCCACTCTAAGTATTGTTTTCGGTGTTAATGCTGGTTCCCAAATAGACGAGGTCCCTCTAATCTTGGCTTGCGTCATAATGACGCTTAACCGCCTAGGCGATTTTGGCCGTTTCGTATCAAAGCACGCCAGTCATTCCCTTTTAGCGATAACTGACGCCAATTGGAAACCCCAAGGGAGTTCAAGTCATCCTCCACCTGTTGTTTCCATCTCAGTCGAGGCCTCCCCCTTCCTCTGCTGCCGAATTCGGGTGTCGATAGAAAAACTTTCTGTGCTGGAGCTTCTTTTTCCATTCGCATGACATGACCCAACCAGCGGAGCCTTTGGGCTTTAATCCGCTGAGCTATGGTCAGGTCTGCGTAAAGCTCATACAGCTCATCGTTAAATTTCCTTCGATACTCGCCGTTGGCATCTCAATTGCTTACTTAGTCCAAAGTATCACTTGTTGGCAAGAGTGATTCTCCGTTGGATTTCTAGACTGATATTATTTACGGTGTTAATGCTGGTTCCCAAATAGACGAAGTATCTCACCGTTTCAAACTTGTAGCTATCAACGGTGACTTGGCTGCCAAGGCGCAGGTGCGCTGATTCTTTCTTTGATGACAGCAGATACTTCGTCTTGTCTTCGTTGACCGCAAGACCCACTTTTTTCGCTTCCTTATCCATTACAGAGAAGGCAGCGCTTACGGCGCGGTTGTTAGGCCAATGATATCAATACATCGGCATACGCCAGCAATTGCACGCTCTTGTAAAAGATTGGACCATTGCGATTAAGCTCTGCTGCTCGAATTATCTTCTTCGCGCTTTTTCAAGCTAAAATTTTATGGCCTATAAAACTGCATACTCAAATTATATTTTCAAAAATTTCTACACTGAAAAAAAAATCTACAATAAACGGCCGTCAAATTAACAGTAAACCCTGTCATTTTTCGTCCAACAGTGGGTAATATCAATTTTGAAAGTAACCCCTATAATTCTTCGAATATACTATCATATTGACATGAATTACTGTAGATTTGAAAGTGATAGTCATATTGACATGATTAACTGTAAATTTGAAAGCGGAGTCATATCATTAATTGATATTTTTCAAAAATCACATGTTTTTACTGCCAATTTTACAGTAAATACTGTAATATTTACAGTATTACCATAATCGCTTTGAAAGTGGTTTTGATATGTTACTTTCAATGTGCACTTTCAACCTTTTTATTTCAGTGTATATATAAAAAGTGGCAACAACATAGTGTAGGTACATATATACAGAGAAAGGTGCAAAATGTGGTTTCGATACATTTAGTTTTTCTCGAGTTATTGATTTTTGACTGCTTTTTCCAAATTTCAGCCCATTGTGCAAAGTTTGTGTAAAAGGTATGTACTACCAACAACTTTTTTTTTAAAACAGCTTGACTTTTCTATGACTAATATGATGCTAGGATACTTTTTTGGGAGCAATATAAGTTTTTGTAGCTATAAAAAGGTGGGTGATTTTTAAGCATGTGTGTTAGAAGTGGTAGACAATAAAAAAAGTGGCACTAAAGTGGTAGAAATCCGAGCACTGCCTACACGGCGTATGAGGAACATTTGTTAAAATAAAAACTTGTATTAATTTTTTTGGCCGATATCTCTGAAACGGATTGAGATATCGAAATTAAACTTACACTACTTTCAGGCCTACATGAACACCTTTCATTTGATACCCATATTGTAAAATCAATTTCTGGGGTATGTCTTGTCCATCTCCTGTGTATCCTTAGACATTTAGGGAGCTGACAGTTACCATACGGTAATGTGGCAAAGTTAAAATGTTTCAAGTTTAAAAGACGACTGTGAGTTCCCTAATAGAAATTTTAAAAAGTTGAAGGATAATAATTTTAAACGACATTACTTCCATCTCCTTGAGGGATAATTAAAAGAAGTTATATTTAGCCTATATTTCAATTATCCTTTAAATTAGGCAATTAGGCAATTTTGCCCACTTCGTATCAAAGCACGTCAGTCGTTCCTTTTAAGCGACAACTGACGGCAAATGGAAACACCAAGAGAGTTCATGTCATCCTCCACCTATTGTTTCCATCTCAGACGAGGTCTCCCCTTCCTCTGCTGCCAAATCCGCGTGTCGATAGGAAAACCCCCTGCACTGGAGCTTCATTGTCCATTCGCATAATATGGCCCAGTCAGCGGAGAATTTGGGGTTTAATTCGCTGCACAGTGGTCAGGTCTGCGTAAAGCTCGTACAGCTCATTGTTGAATTTCCTTCGATATTCGGCGTTTGGCGACCGCCGTGGTGTAGCGGTTAAGTGTTCGGCCTTCTACTCTAAGTAGTGGCGGATCAAAAGTAACATCAAAAATTATTTAGAAAAACAATTTTTCTCAACGGGGTCACCCCCGGCAAACTCTCCGCAAGGTTAAAAATTTGAACCTTAATTTTAAACTTTTTTGGAGTACATATATGACCAAACTAAATTTGATTTCAAATTCAATCTATGTAGAACACTTTTCAAGAAAATTGACTAAATGAATCGGGTTTCAATTATAAACCAGAAATGTTTTAACAATTTTTTAAAGATAAAATAAATTGTTTGTCCGTTGGTGGGGATTCGAACCAAAACTCCCCGCATCATGCCCGTCTGCTCAACCACTGAGCTACATCGCACACATAAATGTTGTTGGCAAAATTCAATCTTGAATAAGCTTTCAAAAATAAATTTTAGTTTTCAAACTAAAAAGTTTTAATTTTAAACCGAAAGTTTTAATTTTAAACCGAAAAGTTTTAACTTTCAAACCAAAAAGTTTTAACTTTCAAACCAAAAAGTTATAATATTAACCGAGAATTTTTAAGAATAAAATAAAATTAAAAAATGTGGCACTTGGCAGGATTCGAACGAAAACGCCCAGGAGTCACAGCCGACTGCTCTACCGCTGAGCTATGACGCACATGAAGTTTTTGTGGGCAAAATTCAATTAAATTCAAGCAAACAAAAAAAAAATTTGCATTGCTTTTTTATTTAGATCTTAAATCGAAACCAAAAAAATTGAAATTCTTTGTAAGTATTTGGAAGGTTTGAAATATTGTACAAAAAAGTTTGAGAAATTGATTAAACTTTATACGGGTTTAAAATTTAGGTTCATTTTTTTGGCCGTGTTGCAGTTAAGCTCTGATGCCTGAATTATCTTCTCCAGAATCAGGTTAAACAAATCGCACAAAAGGGAGTCGCCCCGTCTGAAGCCTCGTTTGTTTTCAAATGGCTCAGAGAAGTCCTTCCCGATTCTGACGGAGCTGTTGGTATTGCTCAACGTCATTTGGCAAAGCCATATAAGCTTTGTAGGGAAGTCAAATTCAGACATAGCGGCATATAGGCATCCGCCGAATGTTTTCGTAGAATTTTCGGGCATCATTCCTGTCAGCCAGCATCTCAAGCTACTCACGCGTTTCGGCATTACGTTTCTTTTGTCTGAAAAAAACGTCTCTCTTCCTTCTTCGCCTCACGATAGCGTTGCCATACACTGCGGGTTGCACCCGTTCGCAGCGTCTCCCTGTAGTCCGCGTCATTTTTGTCCGAGGCATTGCTACATTCCTCATCGTACCAATTGTTCTTTCGGGCTCGCTGAAACCCTATACTGTTCTCAGCGGCGGTACGCAATGAGTGAGAGATATGATCCCATTGCTTGGTTACATTAAGGCGAAGATTGCTCTCCGATAGCAGCCGAGTGGAAAAATTATCAGCTGGCTGTATCGTACGCAGCTTCTCGACGTCATACTTTCCTTCCGTTACTGTGCGCACTCTCTTCGCTGCAGAGAGGCGTGGGTGTATGTTGCACGTCCAGAACGGTGGCGCTATGCCTGCCGTCGATCACGACAAGATCAATCTGGTTTCTCTTTCTCTGACCGGAGGACAGCCAAGTAGCCTTTTGTATTAGTTTATGCGGGAACCTGGTCCTTCCTTGCCCACCTTGGCATTAAAGTCGACTAGCACGATTTTTATATCATGTAGGAGCGATCATATCGCACCCTAAATCAAAAACCGTCACAACTCAAATTTTTTTGGTCGCTTAGTTAGCATAGATCTCTTAATAGAAATAAATACAACCAGTACATTAAATTTTTTTCTTTTTGACTATTATCGTTAAACTTAAAGAAGGACTGTCATGCCTATATTTTAAAAATTAAGTCTAGGAGCGTTTAACTTAAAGTTGCTCCGATTTTGAGTTGTAACTCTTTTTTATTTAATCTAATCTAATGTTATTTCAACCACTAGAAATATGAACATACCTTGGTGTTATTTCCTTTAAAGCGTCATCGGTCATTTCATTCAACATTTTGATTACATGGTAGGGATTTTGTGGTGCAGGATAAGCGCGCTCTTCCAGAACGCTTTCGTGACATTGGCAATATGATGTTGATACGTGTACGAGAACTTTAAGATTTTCCATTTTTTCAGCTAATTTAAGTATTTTTAACGTACCAACAACATTCATTTGAATCATTGGTCGTAGTGGTTGATCAAATCTAACATTGGCAGCGCAATGAAATATCACCTCAACATTCGATAATAATTCACTGATGTCATTGCTGCTCAAACCAAGGTCATGGGCCATCACATCTCCTTTAATGACTTGAATTTTATTTACAATAGTGGGGCTATCCTTTAAAACTTTGTTGAAAATCTGTAGAGAAAATCAATAAAATTAAAGAAAAAAACTTTTATTGATAATAAAATTGGGACTGTGATATAGACTGGAAGATTTAATAATTTAAGTGTAAAGTTTTAATGTTAACAATGTATAATCATGCACAAATGAAATTATTTTGTCGCAGACGAAGAAGCCTTATTAACGTTAAAGGTTACAATGAACTTATAAAGTGTTATATTTCGTTACAGTGAATTTATTTTTTACTTTTTAGTTAATTTTATTAACCAATAATAAAAGCTTATTTTTAAAAAAGTTTTGTTTTCTTTAATTTTGTTTTTTACTTTTTAGTTCGGGCTATCCACAATAAATATACCTGCCTATAAACTTGTTCTTAGAAAATCGTTTTTCTTAAATTTATTTTACATATAAAATGTTGTTTTAATTAGTTATATAATCTTCACTTAGTTATTTGTAACATTCCTCATCCGATCCATTTCTTTTAATGCATCAACATTATACGCTTTCTTTGAAGTCAACTTTGAACAGTCAAGTTCTTCGATTCGAAGACCTTCTAAAGACCTAACACGGCTTAAAGCCACATAAGCTTGACCAGCAGCAAACAATTTGCAGCCTAGATAAATAACCGCATAAATATGGTGCAATAACAACCAAAGAAGTAATCCTCAATGCTGTTAATCTTCAATTTTGTATGTGTCAGGGTAAAATTTAGATCTGATTAAAGAAGATTTATTGGAGATAATCTCCGTGTGTGTATCCATAGCATAACCCCTCAAACATTCTGGGAGTGCTCATAATTTAGGAGTCCGATATGAGTCCTAAATATTAGAAAAATAAGAGCCTCCGAAATAAGATCATATAGGAGTCCTTTATGACTCCGATTTAATGAAATTATGAGCCATATGCTGAAATTGTTCATTTAACAAAGCAATTTTGGAACAAATTTTCATATTTTGTCTGTGAAATTTTTTTTATTTCAAATAAATATTCAATTACATCGCGTGCAGACTGTTCCTGGCAATTTTTCTTGCTGTCCTGTTGGCGCTCTTCTAGCGGATTCCCTAATAAGTATACCTCCCTTTAAGTGTTTCTCTTTTTTCATTGTACCATATACATTTAGTGTAATGGAGTGTGGTTGCTAAGTGACCTTGCTCAATCCCGACTCTTGCGTCCTCGTTCGTGCACTCTGGGCAACGGGAGCTACCTAGGCTCGAGGCAGAAAGAAAGGGAGCCCCGGTGGGGCCACTCTGACATACTTGGTTTAAGGGCTCACCGAGGTTTTTGCGTAGCGTCTGTTCACCATGAGGTGCGGCTGCAAGCGGTCGTCTGTCTTGAAGCAAGCGGCTCGCTATATAAATGTGTAAATATTTTCCAAAAACCCCGAAACGGGTTGTGCGCTGGGTTTGGGACCCGCCACGTAAAAAACTTAATTCCAATGAAAACAAAATCAAAGCCTCGGATAATAAGGCATAATGATTTGGATATTAGGGCATGTACCGGGAATGTCCGGACCCTTTCAAGGGACGGTGCCGCTGCCTGACTGGTTGATGTCCTCGTAGGCGCAAAGGCCGACATCACCGCCCTGCAGGAAATGCGATGGACGGGGCAAGGAAAGACGACCATCGGTCCTTGTGACGTATACTACAGTGGCCAGACACGCGGCAAAGCGCGCGGTGTAGGATTCGTGGTGGGAAAGAGACTTCGCCGCCAAGTATTAGCGTTCACTCCTGTGGACGAGCGTCTCGCTGCGATCCGCATCAAGGCGAGGTTTTTCAACATAACATTTATCTGCGCCTATGCGCAGACTGAGGAGACGGACGACGCAGAGAAGGACTCCTTCTACGATAAACTTGAACAGACTTATGATCGCTGCCCCCAGCATGATATCAAAATCGTGCTCGGCGACTTTAATGCTAAGGTGGGCAAGGAAGGAGTCTTTGGTCCTACAGTTGGAAAATTCAGCCTCCACGATATAACATCCCCCAACGGCACTAGGTTGATTGACTTCGCCGCTGCTCGCAATATGGTCATCAGTAGTACCAGGTTCCAGCATAAGCGAAAACACCAAGCCACATGGCTGTCCCCTGATCAAAGAACTAGAAACCAGATTGATCATGTCTTGATTGACGGCAGACATAGCTCCACCGTTCTGGACGTGCGTACACTGCGTGGTCCCAATATTGACTCTGACCATTATCTTGTCGCAGCCAAGATACGCACACGCCTCTGTGCAACGAAGAAAGTGCGCACAGTAACGGAAGGAAAGTTTGACGTCGAGAAGCTGCGCATGACACAGACAGCTGATAATTTCACAACTCGACTCGCACACCTGCTAGCAGAGGGCAATCCCCGACCTAGCGATGTAACCAAGCAATGGAAGCATATCTCTCACTCATTGCGTACCGCCGCTGAGGCCACTATAGGGTTCCAGCGAGCCCGCAAGAACAACTGGTACGATGAGGAATGCAAAACTGCCTCGAAGAAAAAGGACGCTGCCTACAAGGAGAGGTTGCGAACGGGCGCAACCCGCAGTGTATGGCAACAATATCGTGAGGCAAAGAAAAAAGAAAAGTGAGGCCGAAAGGCGTGAGTGTGAGGAGCTTGAGATGCTGGCTGACAGGAATGATGCCCGAAAAATCTATGAAAAGATCCGGCGGATGACGGAAGGTTTTAAGACCGGGGCAAGCTCCTGTAAGGACAATAATGGCGACCTGGTAACCGACGTACAAAGTGTACTTAAATTATGGAGGGAGCACTTCTCCTCACTGCTAAATTGCGAGGGAGACGTCGAACCCGATACCCCAATCCCTGACGATGGAAAAGTCGTCCCACCACCTGACTATGATGAAGTGAGGATAGCTATATCCCGGCTCAAAAACAACAAAGCGCCTGGAAAAGACGGACTACCCGCCGAGCTGTTCAAACACGGAGGCGAAGAGCTGGTAAAAAGCATGCATCAGCTCTTATGCAGAATATGGTCAGACGAATGCATGCCTCCGGATTGGAATTTAAGTGTGCTTGCCCAATCCACAAGAAAGGCGATCCCGCTAGCCGCACCAACGACCGCGGAATTAGTATTCTTCATATCGCATATAAGGTTCTTTCTAGCGTGTTGTGTGAAAGGCTCAAGCCCATCGTAGACAAACTGATTGGACCTTATCAGTGTGGCTTTGTAAGTCTACCATCGACCAAATTTTCACGATACGCCAAATCCTGGAGAAGACCCATGATAAGAGAATCGACACTCACCATCTCTTTGTCGATTTTAAAGCCGCTTTTGACAGCGTAAAAAGGAGTTGCCTGTATGCCGCCAGGTCTGAATTTGACTTCCCTGCAAAGCTTATACGGCTTTGCCAAATGACGTTGAGCAATACCAACAGCTCCGTCAGAATCGGGAAGGACCGCTCTGAGCCATTTGAAACCAAACGAGGCTTCAGACAGGGCGACTCTCTTTCGTGCGATTTCTTCAATCTGATGCTGGAGAAGATAATTCGAGCAGCAGAGCTAAACCGCAATGGTACAATCTTTTACAAGAGCGTGCAATTGCTGGCGTATGCCGATGATATTGATATCATTGGCCTTAACAACCGCGCCGTAAGCGCTGCCTTCTCTGGACTGGATAAGGAAGCGAAAAAAGTGGGTCTTGCCGTGAACGAGGACAAGACGAAGTATTTGCTGTCATCAAAGAAAGAATCGGCGCACCTGCGCCTTGGCAGCCATGTCACTGTTGATAGTTACAAATTTGAAACTGTGAGGGACTTCGTCTATTTGGGAACCAGTATCAACACCGAAAATAATATCAGTCTAGAAATCCAGCGGAGAATCACTCTTGCCAACAAGTGCTACTTTGGACTGAGTAGGCAATTGAGAAGTATAGTCCTCTCTCGAAGAACAAAGATCACGCTCTATAAGTCTCTCATCATATCTGTCCTGATGTATGGCTCAGATTCATGGACAATGTCAAGAGAAGATGAGATGGCCTTGGAGTATTTGAGAGAAAAGTTCTCCGGAAGATTTATGGTCCTTCCCGTGATGCCAAAGGCGAGTATCGAAGGAAATTTAACGATGAGCTGTACGAGCTCTACGCAGATCTGACCATAGTCCAGCGAATTAAAGCCCAAAGACTCCGCTGGCTGGAATGACGAATGGACAAAGAAGCTCCAGCACAGAAGGTTTTCCTATCGTCGCCTGAATTCGGCAGCAGAGGAAGGGGGAGGCCTCGACTGAGATGGAAACAACAGGTGGAGGATGACTTGAACTCCCTTGGGGTTTCCAATTGGCGTCAGTTATCGCTAAAAAGGAATGACTGGCGTGCTTTAATATGCAACGGCCAAAATCGCTTAGGCGGTTAAGCGCCAATAAATGATGATGATATACATTTAAAGGAATTTCCCCACATACATCTCCTGCGAGCCCCGGCAGATGGTGGGACAGTTGTCCGAAAATATGAAAACCAAATTCAAACAGATTTTTACGCTTTTTGCTTGGCCTTTCGAACAGTAAAATTGTCGCTGCGCTTGGAAGACGCTACGAACGCACTGGCCAATCAATAGATGTCGTTTCTTACGTTCAGTCGCTCTTGCAAGCAACGACTCAATAAAATACGCTATTGCCTCGGTTTTTGCTAGTGAGCGGGTGAGCAAAAACAGACAACATAATTGTATTAGTTCGACGATCGCTCTTTCCCTAATGCACCCTCACTTTCAATTCGGCCGGTTCCTGATCTAATGCCAAAGGTTCATCATGTATGCTTCCCCAATTCCAGTGTCCCCCTTTCAATGCCGAAAAGGTGCCATTTAGGAACCCAAAAATTGCAGTAGGTATATGGCTTTTTTAAGAGTCATAAATGCATCCGAAAAGCTCCATAAAGGAGTCATATTTGACTCCTATTTAGGCTCTATATGAGCCCTTTCTGAGGCAAATAAGAGTCATAAATGACTCCTATTCAGGCTCATTCAATATATGAATGTAGGAGTCCTAAATGGGAGCGTTTATGCTCTTTATGAGCTCATTTATGAGTCCGAAAAGAATGTGTTTCCCTTCTTGCGATGGTCGCCCGATATGAGCCTTTTTTCATACATCATAGGAGATTAAATTTGAGTCATATATGACACCTTTTGGACTCATAAACTGCTCATATATGAGCTCTTATATGATTCTTATTGGACTCAGAATAGACGTCTTTAAGACGATTTTTCGGCTCATATACTTTCTTGAATTGCAGCTATTTAGCTTTAAAAGGCCCTTAAAATTTCGACGGTTTAGAAAACTTCCCAGCCAGTAACTTAAAACTTGAAGGGTATACGCAGTTAGTATTATATTTATTATTCAGTTTACTTAAACTGAACAGGTTGCTTTAAATTTGAAATTACATAATTTTTTTAACTTAATGACATAAATCAAAAATATATAACTCCGACACCAACCAAATCATCACTACTTCTGCCTTCAGTAAAACCGCTGAATCAGCTGGAAGGCACATCTTGCACGTACCATGACCTGCGCCACTGCCGCCGAAGAAAGGTCCTGTTATATTTTACAGATCGACTCAATACTTTACTACCATTGCCAATGGTAGAACTGCTGGTTACTGGTGACGCCACAGCTACTGGTGTCAATGGTTCAATCACTCTAACCGACGGAACTGCAGTGCCCGGCCACTTGCTTGAATCATAGTGCCGTGTCTGCTTGGCAGTTATGTAGTTTCCCAGCGAAAACGTAGAGGAAGTCGATGCAGCTGTGCCTTAATTCAGTGGTTGCTTCAACTTGAATTTACATATGTACATATGTATGTATCCGGAAAACGATTGAAATTTATCTATTAGAAAGAATTAAATAATTTATATAAATGTTATCTACACATTGTTTTTTTTTTTTGCAAAATACTTACTTATTTATGGCAGCAAATAATTTGAGAAACAGCAAAATAATTTTTTATGAAGAAAAAATAATTTCAAAGACAAATGACATGAATATTTTTTCAAACGTTGCTCTTGTAAATAAACATTATCGGAATTCGGTACATAATTTTCATCACATCGGAGTCATAAAAGACTCATATATGATCATATTTCGGAGGCTCATATTTTTCACATATTTAGGACTCATATCGGATTCCTAAGTTATGAGCACTCCGAGAATGTTTGAGGGGATGCTATGGATACACACACGGAGATTATCTACAATAAATCTCCTTTAATCAGATCCAAGTTTTACCCTGACACACACAAAATTGAAGATTTACAACATTTTTGGACGATTTATGTCGCTGAGACAATAAAGTTATGGTAAAGTTATGGGGTAATCTTAGAATCCTCAATCGGACAAGTAGGGTCACAGTGGCGGAAATTACAATAGCGGTAGATCCGGTGTCAGCTGAAACAATCCGTCACCATAATAATACAATAAGTTTGGCGTATGCCGAAGTGAAACTTCGGCTTAAAACCAAACCGTCTCTGCCCCGGGTAGCTGATGAAGCCAGCGGCAATGATGAAAATGTTGCGGTAGAAAAGAAAGCTGTAGAACAAACAGCCTGCAGCTCAAAATCGGCAGAGGTGACGCAAGGCTTGGAGGATGTACAAACTAAGATTCAGCTGGAGTCCACAGCAGAAGCTACAATTATCGAGACTCCACCGCCCTCTCAAAGCCGGCAAATAAATCAATTACGTAGCGAGAACTCTAGACCCGGGGTCGACAAAAAAACGGGCCAAAGTCAGGCATCTAATGGGGATGCTTTGCTCAGCGGCAACCTAAAGTCATCGGTGGCGGATAGGGACCGCAAAAAATCTTTATAATGTCCGCCCTCCCCGCAAACTCTCGCAGTTCGAGGCGTCTAAAATGCCTCCAGGTGAATCTTCACCATGCCAAGGCAGCTTCGGATGTTCTTAGCAGAAGATTCAGCAGAGAAGGTCTGGGAGTGGCCTTCATTCAAGAACCATGGATTTTACATAGTTCTGTGAAAGGTTGAAGCAGTAATGACGGTAAATTAATATATGCCACCGGGTTCCGTCCCAGGGCGGCGATGCTTCTAAACCAGAAACTGTCGTTTATCCCGCTCCTACAGTTTATGACGGCTGATTTGGTTGCAGTTTGGGCAAAACTTCCAACCCCAAGAGGTGAAAAAGAGGCCATTTTGGCATCAGCTTACTTTCCCGGTGAGGAGGAAACAGCCCCTACTGCTGAATCCAAATCACACATTGAGTATTGTCAACAGAAGGGTATCCCATGGATCCTCTGCTGTGACGCAAACTCCCACCATACAGCTTGGGGTAGTACGAACATAAATAACAGGGGTGAGCACCTCCTGGCGTTTATTAGTAGTCATAACACCAATGCCATAAATCGTGGTAATGAACCCACTTTTGTTAATGCTATTAGAGGGGAGGTTCTTGACCTTACTCTATGCAGCCAAAACATGGCCTTCGCTGTCACAAATTGGCACGTCTCGGGGGAGGAATCAATGTCGGACCACAAACATATTGTGTTCGACATGGGTCACTTCTCTGAGCATGAGTCCGTTTTCAGAAATCCAAGGAAGACGAAATGGGAACTATTTCGCTTCACCATGGAAGAAAGCGGCAATTGCTTACAAAAACCGATACTACGGTGCGTGAGATTGGGGCAGAAGCTGGACAATTTCAGATATTAAACGGCTTTTAATGAGAGTTGTACCCAGGCAAAAAAACGTGTACAACGGGATGTGCCTTGGTGGAACAAAAAGCTTGCACAATTAAGATGTCAAGCAAGAAGGTTGTTCAATACAGCTAAAGACACGGGAGACTGGGTATCCTATAAAAATGCTTTAACCTCCTACAATAAAGAACTTGGGAAGTCTAAGAGGGCGACTTGGAGAGAACACTGCGAAAACATTAAAGATCTTCCTACGGCAGTGCGGCTCCAAAAGGCCCTTGTGAGAGGCCATAGCAACGTCATTGGTACTCTGAAGAATTCAAAAGGGAGCTACACCAAGCAGCCGGAAGACACATGCAAGCTCTTGCTTGCTACTCACTTTCCGGACAGTACACCAGGCTATCAACACTCACATCCTATAGTAGATGATTCTCCAACTATTAGTGGAAGAGAAAAGAGCCTGGCAGCAAAGCTAACCAATGTCAAAAATGTCCAATGGGCTTTATCGACTTTCAGTCCTTTCAAATCCCCAGGACCGGATGGGGTCTACCCTTGTCTACTACAGCAACACTCAAAAAATTTTTTGTCCTAAAGTTAAGGAAGCTTGTTACTTGGCATACAAGTTAGGAAATTTTCCTATTTTGTAGGAAAAACCTAAGGTTTTAACGAAATTCGTTCTTAAAATGTACGAAAAAAAGCACTTCAGACAAGTAAAAATATTTCCTTGACCTGATATTTAATGCCATTTTATTAATTTTGCGGCGATTTTAAGTAACAATTTGCCTGAAATTAGAAATGAGTATATATTTTACTTAAATTTAAGACAAGTTACTCAAAGCAAAGAGTCGATATGAGTCCATATTTTACTTAAATTTAAGACAAGTTCCTCAAAATAAGGAAATAAAAAGCAAATCTCTTAACGGAGTAAGTACATACGTATTTATGTACCTATTTAAGTGCAAACATATCAACATACATACAAACAATCGGCTGGAGTATTTCACAAAGCCCCGTTATGTTTTGTTCTCTTTGTCAAAATACAAAAATTTCGCCAGTTTTAAGTTGGAAGTTGTTAGTGCTGGTGTAATGCGCAATGAGTGACGCCGATTTTTTAGACTTGCTATTTTCTTTAAAAGGTGAAAAAATTTTTGACTTATTCAAAGGTGAGCCAAAAGTGTAAAAGTGAAATAAGTGTAATAAATAAATAATTTAATTCTTCTTTGCGTGAGTGTACCTAATTCATACGAGTAAAGTGATTTGTTTATTCGATGCCATGTAGGTATATAATACTTGTATATTGCTATATAGTGTTAGTAAACTGTAGCAGCGTGTTGAAAAAATTGTCGCAAAGGGTACCTTTACGCAAATTGCAATATACAAATATGTTCGTTGCATGTAATTACAGTAGGGGGATTCGCTTAGTCGTGCAAACGGTGCACGGATTGCATGGATTGTAAATTTACAACAACAAAATACACGTAAAAAATTATATACAATCCGTACAATTTATACAATACCCAAACCTATGTATGGAGAATCCCCCTAGTGTTTCAGTTTAAATCGGGCATTCAAATTTGTTTGCTAATACTTACAAATGGGGAGCTCCAAACCCAAATGCAACAAGTGTTCACTGAATTAGTGCACACATATTGCGCTTTGGTTTGAAGGCCCTCAAATGTTTTTTTTTTTTCTAAATAAAAAAAACCCTATAATTGATGTGTGATATCTTTTTTTTTCTAGAGCACAACATAACGTTAGAAGCTTTGAACTATATGAAAAGTAGCCATTTAAGCGAGATAGTACCAAAATCTCTGTTTGGCAACAGAATAATTTTCGAACATAATTTGCTTCTTTGGCAAAAATCACAAGGCTATGACAACGAGTGCCACAGTGGGTCAACACAATCTGTCAGCAAAGGTTTATGCGATGCCGTTGATGACGTAAATGAGGTAATTGTTGAATAGCAACCACAAAATTCTTTTAATTAAATATCATTTATTTAATAGATTTCAATTTTAGACGTCTTAAAATCCAGTTCTAGTGGGGTAGCACTACTGAAGTCATACGAAAGATATAAAAAACTTTCAGAACCACAGAGAAAAATTATAACTTCTGCCATTTGCACTTATATTATCGGTAATAAAATATCAGCTAGGCCGAAATTATTCGAAGATATTTCTAAAAAACTTGTTGAGATTTTTCCTAGGGAAACGAAGGTAGAGTTTTAGTTACAAAACGAAATCAAATTTTATAAAATAAACGGTTTGTTTCAGGATACCTACTTTTTACACAGACCGGGAAGAAAGCCCGGAGGTTACCTATATGCGAAATACCATAATGCATTATATCGGTTGCGCAAAGACAGTTTTAAGGAGAATGTAGAACCCCAAAATAATTCACAAACACTCATCCAAACTACTGCCGAATTTGAAGAAAATAAACTTTGGCTTTTATACAATATTTCCCCCTACGAAGAGGTTGTGCAAAGATGCCAATATTGCTTTGTCGGCAGAGCCCAATTTTTCAAATCTGCTGTCTCTACATATGATATTTTGGCTGAATGGCCGATTTTAAAACAGAGTTTTGGCTACTGCTTGGTAAATATTCTTATTTTAAAAATAATGATTTATTTTTATAAAAACTTTTTGCAGATTGATACTGATTTTGCGAGCATTTATGAGCAGAAGCAAAACCTTTTACTAGAAAATTGGGAAGCATTTGCTGAGAAAGTGACTCCCATATTAAAACGCACAATCAAAGATTCTTTCACCTTGGCTATTCTCCATAAACTAGACTCAGAAAATTTAGAAAAAGGTTAAACATTGATTGTAAATTTGTCTAATATGTATAGTTATAAATGTTCATACTCTTTCTTTTTTTTAGATATCCGTGATATTATCATTTGCCTTAGTCTACCAGCTTTCCTAAAGCCGAAAACCCGAAACTGTAAGAAGAAAACTACAATATCTAACTCTCGGGACTCTTTTATATGTTACGCAACAAGTCGACAGGAGTTACAGCAAAAAATCAACGCGATCACTGATGAAGTTTATGGTCAGAATATAAAACTACAGCCGTTTTTGTGTGCGGTCGGTGATGGTATCATCGACATGAAAGAATTTTTCGTTTATTTTGCAGGCATATATTATAAGTTAAGTAATATTGTCAAGAGCATTGACATATGCTTCAAAATATTTCAAGTGTTGGATTTAAAATATCCACAAAATTGTGAACAGATTTGGAATTTTGTGGACCAATTCTTTTTTAAAATTTCTAATACTAAAGATAGTTTTATATCTACAATAATTAATGATTTACAATGATTTGCTTTGTATGTAAAAAAAATTGTTTAACTTGCGAACATTTGTTTGTTCATTTGAAATACTATCACCAGAAAAAACCAATTGATATTTTAGAATGTGGATTCATTAGTTGTCACCAAATTTTTACAGATTTTAGGTCATTTCGCCGACATATGCGCAATACTAATCACAAATTTGAGTATAATGAAACATTAAAAAAGAATTGCTCTCCAAATATACAATTGCCAGAAAATTGCATTTCTCCATGTAAAAAGCCTAAGTTAAATCAAATGACTCACGAAACAGCAGATAAAGAAAAAGTGCCTCAGAATTTTGATTTGCAACCATTATATGAAAATTCTCTTAAATTTACAATGAAAAAATATGCGACCAACTTTTATCCCCGAAAAGAAGTATGCAATCTACAGCAAGATATCCTTCATGATATATTTGAAGGAATACTGAAATACGACTTTAGTCATATACTTTTGTACTTTTTAAAAAAAAAATACTTCACTTTAAATCTTTTAAACATCAGAAAACAAAATTTTGAATACGACAAATCTGAAATGGGCAATTCGTCACCTCCTATTTCCTTGCAAAATTTGAAAAATTTCAATTTAAAAATGTCAGGCAGGGAAATGCTGACATTTTCACACTTTTTCCCGCTTCTAATTGGAGATAAAGTACCTAAAAATGACAAGGTGTGGCTTTTTATGCTTAATTTGTTAGAGTTATTAAACATAATTCTATTACCTGAATGTACTAGTCTCGACTTATTATCGATTAAAGAAATGATAAGCATTCACAACGAACAATATTGTGAGCTTTTTAATGATACGTTAAAGCCAAAACACCATTTACTTTTACACTATTGTAGGATTATCGAAGAATCGGGACCTTTGAAAAACTTGTGGACTTTTTTATTTGAAGCCAAGCATAGGCAGTTAAAAACTTATGCAAAAAATACATGTTCTCGAAAAAATATTATATTATCACTAGGATATAAGTTATCTCTAAATTTTTCATATTTTATTTCTAACTTTGAAGACCAAGTATATATTTTCAGCTCAAAACAATTTCGCGCCACTTTATCGAAAAACTTATCCATTTTTGAAAATTTTTACACAACACAGCATATTGAAAATTGTATCTGCTTTGATTTTTGTAAGATGTATGGTACGCTTTTTCAATCAAATATGTTTGTATGTTTTTTTCAACCTACTATTATTATTTTCAAAATAAAAGAAGTTTTTAAGTTGGATAATGAGATGTATACGCTTTTACAGCAAATTTCTGTAATAAAATATGAAAAACATTTATTATCGTATATGATGGGAGAGGAAATAAACAATTTTAAAGTCGTTAATTTAAATGAAATGTCGTACCCACCAATTAATGCACATATATTAAATAAAAATTTGTATTTGAAACTTAAATATTATTTCTAAACGTTTTGTAAAAGGTTTTATTATCTAATAACAATTGAAATAAATGTATATGAAAACCTATTTTACTGAGTAAAACGTTCACTTGAATTAAGGAGAAAATATCTCAAAAGTAAGTATGACATTGACTCAAATCAGTACTAAAATTAAGTAATTTCGTCTACTTGTTCTGAGACCAGCATATCTTTAAAATGACAAAAAAATTAAGTATCGCTTATACTTGAATTGAGAACAAATATTTCTTTCTTTAAAGTACAATTGTTACTTAAGTTGAAGAAATCATTACTTGAATTGAGGACAAATACTTCCTTGTTTGAAGTACTGTTTTTACTTAAGTTAAAGAAATGTTTACTTGATCTATGTTTATTCAGTTTAAGTAAATCATAACCTTTACTTGAGGACGATTGTGCTTTAGTGCAATTTTGTTCCCTTCTTGTCCTTAAATTTATATGGGGCTTCCTAATATTTAGGAAATCTTTTTTTTGAGTGAAGGAATTAACTGTTTTTATACCGAAACCAGGGAAACCGGAAAATCTGCCATCGTCATATCGACCAATAAGTCTCCATTCCTTTCTCCTAAAAGGAATGGAGAAAATTTTGGATCAGCACATTAGAGAAGAGAACTTAAAGAAACTTCCTCTGTGTAAAACCCAATTCGCGTACCAACCCGGAAAATCTACAGAGACTGCTATACATTGCCTTACGGAAAAAATAGAAAAGGCCATAGAGTCTAAAAACATAGCCCTGTGTGCATTTATCGATATATCAGGCCATTGAGGAAGCCATGATTAGCAAGGACGTAAGCCCAATGATTACTCGCTGGGTGCTGGCCATGCTAAAGCAAAGAAAAATCAGCATTGAGCTAGGAGGGAGTGCTGGCTCAATCAAGGCCACAAGAGGATTCCCTCAGCGAGGTGTACTTTCTCCTCTACTTTGGACCCTTGTCATAGACGAACTTCTTTTCCTTTTGAAGGGCAATGGTTTTGACGTTAAGGGCTATGCAGATGACTTGGTCGTCTGCGTAACAGGAATGCATGACGAAACAATATCCGATCGCATGCAACAAGATCTTCGCATCATTGAAATATGGTGTGCTAGCAAAGGACTATGTATTAACCCAAACAAAACAATATCGGTGCCTTTGACACGGCGAAGAAAGCTGTCCTTATTAGAGCCGTCCCTAGGAGGCAGCCGCATAAGTTTTTCAACGGAGGCAAAGTACCTAGGAGTAACATTGGACAAGGCCCTCACATGGAATGCTCATCTGGAAGCTACGATAAATAAAGCAACGAGGGCCTTTTTCGCCTGCACTAGACTTTATGGCAAAACATGGGGGCTGTCTCCCAAAATGACGTGTTGGTCATTTAATACAGTTGTGAAGCCAATAGTCACCTACGCTTCCCTGGTCTGGTGGCCTAAGACTGCTCAGAGAACAACAGCAACTAAATTAAGCTGCATCGGCTGGTCTGTGTCGGCATAACAGGTGCAATGAGAACGTGCCCTGCTGATGCTCTAAGTGCCCTTGCAGGAATACCTCCCTTCCCTATTCTGATAGAGAAGGAAGCCACATTCGCTGCATTGAGACTTCAAAATGTTTCTGATCTAAAAATCGGAAATATGACAGGACATATGAAGATAGTCGAGAACTTCGTAAACGATGCAATATTGCAATTAAATGATGCAGCAACTCCTACGCCCAGGATCACGTGAAAATTTGAGGTTTCAATCGTTGATCGGGTGCTCTGGGAAACAGGGATCCCATATGCTGAATCTGATTCGGAGACTTGGTATACGGATGGATCGAAGCTGGAAGATGGTAATGGTAGGTAGGTAGAAGTGGCTGCCGCAAAGGCACACCTAGGCCAGTAATAAAAGGCCCGTTGTGATACCACCAAACACTAGGAAAGTCAGTCCCGGAGCCCGGCCATATGGAAAATCCCAGTGCTGTTGGGACTCTCCATATAGCCGAAACCCGGGACTGACACTCCTAACCGACACCGCTACCCCTCCTCGAACCATTTTGATAACTTGATGAAGGCCATCAAGTCCTTTATGTCTAGCTCCGCGACCTGGCTTAAGCTAACCAGGAAGGGAACTCCCAGAGAGCGCCTTCTCGCTCCGCTTAAGGCCGGGCAGTTGCAGATGAGGTGCTCCACCGTTTCCTCTTCCTCATCATCTTTGCAACTCCTGCAGCATCGTCGGTAGGGAACGCCTAGCCTTGCTGCGTGCCTACCAATAAGGCAGTGCCCGGTTAAAACACCTATTAATATGGAGATTTCCTTCCTTTTTAGGGCGTATATGTGTCTAGATCTTTTAAGATCGCATTTTGGCCAGGTTTGCTTGGATATCCGGCACCCTGGGGCTTGTAGCCATCTTTCGTTGGCTTCGCGGAGTGTATGCTCCTTCAGCATTAGCTTGCACGTGGCAAACGGCATACCTATGCGCTCTTTATCTTGAAGAATCTGCTTGGTCGTGCCCTGCCTGGCAAGTTCGTCTGCCCTACAGTTTCCCTCAATGTCCCTGTGTCCCGGGACCCATGTGAGGTTCACGCGGTTCTGTTGGGCCATCTCTTGAAGAGATCGACGACAGCTGAGCGTCAGTTCAGAGTTGAACGAGTAAGAGCCAAGGGATTTGATGGCCGGTTGGCTGTCGATGAAAATACAGATATACTGTCCGATGGTGCGTTCACCTATCCAAGTCACGGCGTCCATGATTGCTGAAACTTCAGCCTGGAAGACGCTGCAGTGATCAGGTAGTCTAAAGGAGAGTTCTAGGTCCAAATCCCTTGAGTAAACCCCTCCTCCGACTCTGCCGTCTAACTTCGAGCCGTCGGTGTATATACAAGTGCCGCCATTAGTAGCGGGACACCGATCTATGTTCTCCCAGTCTTCCCTGCTGGGAATGTTTATTCTAAAACAACAATCTCCGACTGTTGTGGTCGCACACCGATCTGTGCTCAGAGGGAGAAAGCTGTAAGATCTTAGAATACAGGAGTGTCCAATAGTGCTTGCGCCCCAGACGGACGTTTCCCTTAGACGCACAGCCGATGCTGCTGCTACCCGGTACCCTTCCAGATCGAGTGGCAAAAAGCCAAGAATGGCCTGGAGAGCTTCATTGGGCGTTGTTCTTAACGCCCCGCTTATACAGATCATGCTCGATCTGTGGACTTTTCCTAACAGATTTAGGTTTGTTGCCTTTCCTAGCGCAGGCCACCATACCACGACTCCATACAGCATAATTGGCTGGATCATCGCAGTGTAGATCCATCTGCAAATTTTGGGGCTGAGCCCCCATTTTTTGCCAATGGCTCTTTTACACGTGTAAAGTGCAATGCACGCTTTCCTCTGGCGCTGGATGACATTCTCCTTCCAGTTAAGCTTTCTATCTAGAACTGTGCCTAGGAATTTGGCTTGGTCAGCTAAGTTCAGGCGCACGCCATCTAGTTCTGGTAGGTTCAGCGGTGGTATCTTGTACCGCCTGGTATAAAGGACAAGCTCCACCTTTCCTGGGTTGATGCTAAGTCCGCAGCGAGAGGACCATGAAGAAACTTCTCGCAGTGCTACTTGCATCAAGTCACACAGGGTTTGTGTCTCGTAGCAGCGAGTTTACGGTGAGGTTCCATAGGAGCGGGGAGAGAACACCACCCTGAGGCGTTCCTCTTGTGACATAGCGTGAAAGATCAACTGTTCCCAGTGAAGAAACTATTTTCCTTCCCTTTAGTAGTTGATCAATTAGTCCAATAAGAGACCTATTTATGCCCAGGTTTGTTAAAGCAGTGTTAATAGCCTCCGGCCTTATATTGTTGAAAGCCCCTTCGATGTCCAGAAAGGCCACGAGACAGTACTCCTTTTCGTGCAATGATTTTTCAACAATAGAGACTAGGCTGTGGAGCGCAGTTTCCGTTGATTTACCTTTGGTGTATGCATGTTGATAGCTAGAAATAAGGTTGCTATCAATAGTAGAGGAGAGATAATCGCTAATTATCCTCTCGAAGGTTTTAAGTGCAAAAGACGAGAGACTGATCGGTCTGTAGTCTTTAGGCTCATAGTGTGAGGCCTTCCCAGCCTTTGGAATAAAGACTACCGTGGCGCTTCTCCAGGAGCACGGAATGTAATTAAGAGCCAGGCAGGCTGAAAAGAGAACTACCAGCCATTTAGCTGATATTTCCAGCGTGTTTATAAGCTGTGCGGGGAAAATCCCGTCTGGCCCAGCTGCCTTGAACGGCTCAAAGCTTTTGATTGCCCACCTTACCCTTTCCTCCGTAATGGGTATGTTTACCGCCAGGTTTGTTGCAGATGCTACAGGTGCATCATACAAGTTCCCCGGAAAGTGTGTGTTCAGGAGCAGCTCCAGGGTTTCCCCTTCCGTGCTGGTCCAAGATCCGTCAGGCTTCCGTAAATAGCTAATGGCTGTTTGAGTTTTTGATAGCACTCGTCTAAGTCTCGCTGTATCATCGACTTTTTCGACCCCGGTGCAGAAATTTCTCCACGAAGTTCTCTTCGCTTGCCTTAGAGCCTTTTTATAGGCCCTCAGTTTAGCTTTATATTCGAGCCATTCAGGCTCCGTACCGATGCTCTTGGCCTTGTTAAATTGCTTCCTGCATGATATACGGAACGAATCCAGGTCGTAAGACCACCAGTGGGGTCTATGTTTGCCGCGTGGTTTTGGTACTGGACAAGCCTGCTCTAGGGCATTTGAGAGCGCCGTTGTAAAGGTCGTTACCAGATCATCCAGTTCTCCCACTGATGAGGGGGCTTGTGGAGGTAATACTGGTAGGTCCCTAGCTAATATTTGGTTATGTAGCTGCCAGTTAGTGTTGCGTGGATTTCGTTTCATAACTGGCTGCTCAACAATAAAGTCTAACACAATTTCTATGTACCGATGGTCAGAAAATGAATGCTCATCAAGAACACGCCATTTTCTGACCCACTCATAAGCGCCTTCGCTACAAACAGTGAGGTCTATAACCTCCATACGAGCTTTAGTTATAAAAGTAGGCTCGTTACCCACGTTACAAACCACCAGGTTAGTTGTTAGTAGGTAGTCAAACAGAGACTCGCCCCCAGCGTTAATATCGGAGCTTCCCCACTGGACGTGATGAGCATTAGCGTCAGCTCCAATAATAAGATGGCCCGTACAGAAATTATCCACCAGATCTTTCCCCTCCTTTTGTGGAGGAGGTTCTTCGGCGTCATAGGGCATATAGACCGACGCCATCGTTAGGCTGGTGCTGCCGACTGTTAAGCTGGCAGCTGTAACGTCACCATTTGAGTAGTTGGGTAATAGAAAGGTGTTTAGCTCAGACTTTACCAAAATACAGGTTCTGACCTTGCCCTCATCATTGGCTTGGATGAGCTTGTACCCCTTAGTCCCCAATCCACAGATCCTAGAGCTATTGACCCAGGGCTCTTGGATAAGGACCACGTCTACGTCGCCTTTAGAAAGACGACTGCTTAAAACAGCCGAGGCTGCTTTAGATTTGTGCAGATTTATCTGAAGCACCACCAACATGAGAGAGCTCAGACATCCCTGCCGCCAGCGTGTCGTCGAGGTCTGGCCTGTTCCGGGGGCTGTCTCTCAACGAGGAGTTGTTCAGAGCACCTGCACGATTTGGCGTGGCGGGAACCCTGCTGTCAGAAGCAGCATCAACGTTAGTGTGCTCAGGTTTAGCCACGATCGTGACGTCGAGGCCTTCTTCGTCAAGCAGGCTTTCTTCTATCGCCGAGTTGTTCGCAGCACCATCGCAATTTGACGTGGCGGATAACATACTTTCCGCGTCGGACTCCTCTGCTTCCCCTTCCGATGCCTCGATCTCCGAGTCCTCCGGAGCGTCCGGAATAGCAGCGCGCTGTGCATCGGCACGGTATACGTGGATCACGATCTGACCCAAGCCGTAATGCACTCGTCCGTTGCACCGTTTAAGGGGCTCGAGCGCCTCCTTATTCAGAGTGATAACCACCTGTCTATTGGGCCCAACCACATCATCGACCAGATTGACGCCCCAATCCTGCGTCGGGAGAGACGGATTCCAGACCTGCAGCATCTCAAGAATATTCTCGGGTTCTGCAGGGACGGCAGGAATCCATGCCCTTGCCCTTGGCCGAGCAGGAATGTCCTTCCAGTCGACGACATCTAGTCTTGCCCCTGGGTAGACTTCACCCAGTCTTGCAACTGCTGCCTTATACAGTGCGACAGTTCTTGCATCCTCGCACGCGAATATTTTGACTACCCGGAGACTCACGCATTAAGTGGAGGAGGGCCCTGCCCATTTCATTCCGGACATACAGCCACTGGTCTTTGGGGATGGACCAACGGTCGTTACCTCGGTCAATGAAACCTATAAGGATTCTGTCCTTGGTTACTTCAGCAAAGCTGAGTTTTCCCACTACGGGGTTGACCTGATGCCGCTTCGGATGGGGGTCTACCTCTCCGTCCGATCTCTGGCGTTTGAAAGGATTACCGTTCACCCTCTTAGGCACATAGGGCCTCTGGAAATTTGGTATCAGAGCTTTCGCTTCCTCCACCATCTTCCTTTCTTCCGGCGACAGCTTCTCCTGCGATGCTCCCTCATATTTTTTAAGGATCCTTGCGGCCTTTCTTTTATCCCAGTACGCAAAGCGTCGAGGAGATGCCTCTTTGGAGGGATTCAGACTCGTAGTTGCCATCGCGGTCTCTCCCTTTGCGGCGTCGTCCTTCTCTTTCGAAACTCTGAAACCAGGTCGTGAGACCATTGCCCCAGATGTGAAGAGATTGGGTTTCGTACCAGGGCTTGATGGAAGTTTAGCTTCCGCCGTTTTCTGCTTGACTGCGTAGGCAGCCGCACTGCTGCTTGCTCCCATCAAGTCACTCTTACTTGATAGCAGTTTGGGGGATGACTGACCCGTAGTTTCCATCGCTGTCGGCCTCCCAGTTAACTTTGAGGCGGAGTTTGTCCTCCGGCGTTGTGTTTTCGCTTGCTCCAGCATAGTTCTTCTCTGCTGCGGAGTAAACGAAGTCGTTAATTGCTTTGTATTTTGTGTGTTCTTCATCTTGTTCGTACGACCCCTCGCCGGACAAGGCCAGCTTAGGGTCAAGGGTAGTGTAAGGGGAAGTGTGTCGTCCGCCGCGGCAGAGCCCCATACCGCGGTAAGACCATAGTTACTCCCTGAGGCGGCCCGGTATCAGTGAGGCTCCGTTCGACTACAGCCACGATTTGCCTCCCGGCTGCAAACGTCCAATGGGCACGGTATCGCATAACACCCTGGATTGGGAGGGAAAAGTTTTGCACATTTATATAGCGAGCCGCTTGCTTCAAGACAGACGCCCGCTTACAGCCGCACCTCTTGGTGTACAGACGCTGCGAAAAAGACCCCGGTGAACCCTTAAACCAAGTATGTCAGAGTGGCCCCCCCGGGGCTCCCTCTCTTTCTGCCGCGAGCCTAGGTAGCTCAACGTTGCCCAGAGTGCACGAACGAGGACGCAAGAGTCGGGATTGAGCGCGGTCACTCAGCAACCACACCCCATTACACTCCGGAAGATGGTAATACGGGAGCTGGTATCTATGGACCAAACTTCAAAAAAAATCTATACCAATGGGTGGCTACCCCACTATTTTCCATCCAATAGAAATCTGTGGCAGAGAATGCCTCCGAAGAGGACTAAGCGAATTTACATTATGTCGGACAGTCAGGCCGCCCGAAGTGCCTGGGGGCCAAAAACAAAGTGTTGTTAGGTTGGGTCCCAGGGCATGAAGGACATGACGGCAACGAAAAAGCGGACCAGCTTGCAAAACAAGGTGCTCTAACAGCATTTTTTTTTCTGTGGGCTCTCCAAGGCCCACGTAAAGGAGACGATAAGCAACTGGGAAAACAAACAGTTTAGGCAGCATTGGCTTAGCAGCCTAGGACAGAGGCAGGCCAAACTCTTTATAGAACCATCGCAAAGATCATCTGCCTGGCTCATAAATCTAAGAAGGGTTGATCGAAGAACCCTGACTGGGTATTATACGGGACATTGTAGTTTACGTTATCACCTGAGTAAATTGAATCTGTCAGATACAACAATTTGTCGGTTTTGCGAACTGGCGAATGAAACGCCGGTTCACATACTCTGCGAATGCATTGCGTTAGCAAGAACGAGAGTTTGCTACCTAGGTGGTGTCACTCTCAATCCATTCGTGATATGGAATAAAAAACCTGAGGAGGTGCTCAAATTTATAAAGAGCCTCCGCATACAGCAATAAGCTGATAGGTCACACAATAGATCGTACTAATGGTCGCGGTGTAATAAGGCCTTATAATAATAATAATATGGGGTAATCTTTACCATAATTTCGGTTTCCCAGCGACACCAAGCGGCTGCTAGCGTAATTATGGCAATACGCGGCTTTATTGTAAGTAAAGTTACTTTTGGAATATGGCAATAAGGCCAAACGACTAAACTCAATATAGAACGATAATTGGAATTTTTGCAATTAAGCAATATTTTGGATTTTTTTTCGTATAATTCATTGTTAGCGAAACCTGAACGATCGTGAAAATCCCAGCTCAACGGCAAGTTAGTACAATATGAAAAGCAAAATTTCCGGGAATGCAAATTTTCAAATATCTCTACCCGTGCGCCACCTATCTGAATTATTTTTTTTTGTTATATTGCGTGGGGGCAGAATACTAAACGATGATGAAGTTTTGAAGATCCTACTTCAACGGTATGTTCGTTGAAAAACGCATTAAACGACACCGAAAACCGACCTTCGCATTTCTTAAATAGAGCGACTAACGCGCTACCTAGCGGGCCCAATTTTTTTGAACATTTGAAAATTAATTAAGTAACACACACGTAAAATAACAACCAAATCGGTCCATAATGAGGATTTTCAGCTTTTATTACCGCGATCTCA
This sequence comes from Campiglossa producta, assembly GCA_964058755.1. NCBI lineage: Eukaryota > Metazoa > Arthropoda > Insecta > Diptera > Tephritidae > Campiglossa > Campiglossa producta. The sequence goes on from CAXKVI010000001.1 coordinate 148,732,450, forward strand.
GCTCCACCTAGCGGATTTTTTTTATTGAAAAATTTCTTTGATGGTTTTTTTATTGAAAAATTTCTTTGATGGTTTTTTTATTGAAAAATTTCATTTTGATGTTAGTAATCGGACCATAAATGCGATTTTTGAAAATATAGCGACCCACGCGCCACCTATCTTATTTTTTTTTGTTCATAACATTGCATTGTCGTCGGGGTTACATATGGGTGCAGAAGTTCAGCTCAATCGGGCACCGGAAAGTGTATCAAATTTAACTTGCAAGATTCCATTACAGACAACCAGTGTTGCCATTTTAGCCGTTTTCCGGCTAGATCTAGCCGTTTTTTTGTCATTTAGCCGGAAAAAATTGAATCTAGCCGCTACCCGTTTTTTAGCCGTTTTCTTATTTTTTTAGCCGTTTTTTGCCAATGCAGTAAAGAATTTTTTTTAAACTTTGTTCAACACATCTAACATTTATGAGCAAGATATAGAAAACTGTGATATAGAAATATTGTAAAATGTATATACCTACATTTTTCTAACATTATTATTTTTTTTTTTTTTTTAATTTTATGTCATGAAAGTATATGTTATTTCAAGTATATTCGTTATCTGATGCCTTATTTTATTGCGACTTTTCATTAAGTCAATTATTTTTAAAGCAGTGAGATCTGCTTAAAATTTTGCTCGTTGTACCTTTTATATTAGTCACATCTATGTAATAGATATAACCGGGCGCGTATCCAGAAAATATTTTCGGGGTGGATCCAATTTTTTTTTTTCATAATAACCATTTTGACTGGAAAATGGAAATGACTTAGCTAAAGTTTAATTTTATTTCTAGTGCAGACGCGAACCAAATTTATCAAAGCCTAGAGAAAAACAACAAAAAATAAATAAATTGTCTTTTGAAAGAACATTAAAAATTTTCGAGGTCCTTTACAAAAAAAAAAAAATTATTTTAAAGGAAAAACATCATGCTTTACGTAAAAATTAAAAATGTTCAAAATTGAAAAAAATTTATAAAATCCCTTTTAATAAAATTTTTACTAAATTTTTTTTAATAAATTTTTTTTTTAAGTTACATATATTCGAAAAGAACGAAAAAATACTTTAGAAAACGTTTTCCATGTTCCTTCTTAGCATGTCAATTACATGTCTTATAATTTAAAGAAAAAAGGCTTACACACAAAAAATTGCGAATTCAAACCCGTATATCTCGGTAACCATCCAATACTTTCACCAAATTTCATTCAAATCGAATTTCTTAGGGGTCCGCTTGAGGAATTTTACCCCATATGTAGACAGCATCGGGATGGAGATACAACGTCTGCCGGGACAGCTTCATTAGGAAAAATGCTAGGACGATTTTTATAGTGAATTTTCAGGTGTTCAGCTAGGTCGAAGGTAATTTTTCGAAAAAATTACCGTTTGCGAGAAAAATTCGTAAAACCCTAAATGTTCACCTTTACCAAATAACTTTATTACCACACTTGATATTAGTGGGGACTTTTGAAGTTTTCTTTCTTTACCTAAGTTGGGCTTTGTCGCAATTTTTGTTATTTCAAATGTCATATTCCAAATTTTATTTTTTACAGTCACATACAAAAAAATTGCATAAACTATATCCGGATGCAAATCATCTGTATACGAAACTTTCTTAATATTATGAAATTGGAGACGTTTTCTGAAGTAAACTTTTAAGTAATTTGTCTTAATTTTTTCATACAAAATTTTTGTTTAGCGTGAACTTTAATATTTAAGGCTAGATGAGAAAACGCTCCTTTATATTATAAAATATTTATATTATACGTTTTAATGAAAAAAAGCGAATAAAACGAGTGAAAAGTTGATTAAAAATTTTTAGCCGTTTTTCCGGCCAAAATTATAATTTTTTTCGCCGAAATAATTTTTTTAGCCGTTTTTTTCGATCTAGACGGATTGCTGAAAAAATTCTGGCAACTCTGCAGACAACCGTCAAGTGAAAGTAAATAAAAGCTTATAATATAATAAAAGAGCATTACTGCCGCACTTGTAAAAACTGTTTTTGGTTTTGTAATTCAAAAGATCGGATTAATTTGCTTCTAAGGCGCAGAAGATAAAATAATGTGTATATTGGAGTCATCCCTTTTTACCGGAACGCCGCTATCTTCCGTGTTTATTTAACCGGTTTGTAACGAAACCAAATTTGATAAGGGATGACGGAAAGTCGTCCCAATATAAATAATTTATTTTTCGGAAAATTGATAACAAAACGAGTCAAAAGAAAGCAATAATAGATATCACTTACCACACATTTAAGAAATTGATCCTTACGTTTCATGGGATCTACTCCTTTCTTAGATCTGATCAGCAAATATATCTTTCTTACACCTGAAACACTTCGTAATAATTTTTCCACTAACACTTTTCCCATAAACCCAGTAGCACCGGTAATAAGTATACTTTTTCCAGAATACCATTCAGCTATTTGTGATTTTTCGCATTCGTCTTTTGCATTAAGGAGTTCCATTGTGATAGCCTTTTTGTATCTGTAGCAAAATAAAAGCAATAGTAGATTCAAGTAAAGTAAAACGAAAACTTTTAAATTCAGGATAATTTAAACTATTTTCAGTTTAAATTTCTTATATACCTAACATTTTTTATAGAAATTTTGTTTTAACTAGCATTCAATTGCCTGCCATCTTGACAGAGCGTATCAATTACCTGACAGCCTAAATACTAGAGATGGGCCGCGTGCATGATTTTTGAAAGACCACACGACAGGTTCACGAAACAGATTTTCGAAAATATGCACTAACACCGCACGGGGAAAAATTACTAAAACACGAGACGCACTAACTTATACCTACAGCGGCGATATATCATCAGGTTATCAGATAACCTCTAACGAGATTTTTGTGCCGAGCTTCTTTTCCAATTTTTGGAGAGAGAGTTTGCCAAACCACTTCAGCGGGGCGACCCCGTTTAGAAAATGTTTTTTTCTAAATAATTGTTTGATGTTGGTTTGACCGGGAGTCGATACCAGTTCACTTGGTGTAGTAAGCCCAGCACACTACCGCTACACCACGCACTAACCCGCACGAAAAAAGTTGATCGTGTGTGTTTTTTTGGATTTCGGACTCAGCATGATCACGCACGAACACGACACGAAATCGCATTTTCGAACGGGAGCATATGGGCACACGCTCATCTCTACTACATACCTTCATTCCGTTAGTAAATTGTTGCACAAACATACCGTAATTTACCCAACGCACTATGGCTTAAATGACCACGATTTTGCGGCCAAAAATCAACCAGCGAAGATAAAGACTTGTAATTTTGTACACACATATTTGACACACCTAGAAGTAATTTGATCACTGTTACGACTTTTTTCTGAAGAATTTTTTTGGGTCTGGAAAATTGTATGGACTGAGTGGTTATTTGGTAGTATTATCAACTTTAACGGTATGATTTAAGTGAAGAGCGGTTGATAAAAAGGCCCTGAAACACCATCCTGAAGCTTTTGCTTAAGTAATGACTAACCAGTTAAACCATCAGCAATAGCAAAAAATTTATATAATGGGATTAGTTGTGAACATTGTTGTGGTAACATTATCTGTAAGTATTTTTCTGAAACACGAAGTAAAATGCCCGCCAGCATATCTAACTCAAGTTTTAAAAATTTCAAATGTGTGCAACCCTGTAAAAACTTCCTAGTGGCAACACCTAAATAGGAGAGCTTGAAAGGTAGTGAATCCAAAGGAGTCAAGTTGTTTTCGTAATGTTAACCCATTTGCAAAAAAATAAGTAGGTATAATAAGATTAGTGGGCAACCCTAGGTGGTAACCTGAAAATATTTTGTACGAATACGACATAAAATACCTTTTGTGTAATGAACATATTGGCATATTTATTTAAATTTTTTTGAATTTCGAATAGCTGGCAACCCTTTGTGTGGGTTTCAGGTAAACACAACTTTTTATTTGTTATACATATTTATTTTTTCAGCTTTTCCTTGTTTAGGCTACTGTTAAATATTTGCGTAATCTAATCAAAAACGACATTAAAAACGTCTGAAATTTAGATTTCGATATGTTCTAAAAATAATTGATAAGTCAGCGATTGGCAAATTCTTGCAAAAGATATATACACCAAATTAAAGAGCAAACCACGCGCTTTTCTTTTCAATAATTTTTATATCGGACCCACTCGGACCTGGTAACTTTCTTTACGAAACCAGAACAATATTTTTAAAACCACATAATTTTGACTAGCCTATTACCACAGCGTAATGGGGTGTGGTTGTTGTGTGACCTTGCCCAATCCCGACTCTTGCGTCCACGTTCGTACACTCTGGGCAACGTGAGCTATCTAGGCTCACGGCAGAAAGAAAGGGAGCCCCAGTTGAGCCACTCTGACATACTTGGTTTAAGGACTCACCGAGGTCTTTTGCGCAGTGTCTGTTCACCATGAGGTGCGGCTGCAAGCGGGCGTCTGTCCTGAAGCAAGCGGCTCGCTATATAAATGTGTAAATATTTTCCAAAAACCCCGAAACGGGTTGTGCGCTGGGTTTGGGACCCGCTACGTAAAAAACCTTATTCCAATGAAAAGAAAAACACCAAAGCCTCGGATGAGAATTGACGACCCGGCAAAACGAATTATGGACTACGAGAAGGGTATTAGGGCATGTACGTGGAATGTAGGGAGCGTACCGCTGCCCAACTGGTTGATGTCCTCGTGAACGCAAAGGATGACATCACCGCCCTGCAGGAAATGCGATGGACGGGGCAAGGAAAGACGACCATCGTTCCTTGTGACGTATACTACAGTGGCCAGACACTTGGCAAAGCGCGTGGTGTAGGATTTGTGGTGGGAAAGAGACTTCGCCGCCAAGTACTAGCGTTCACTCCTGTGGACGAGCGTCTCGCTGCGATCCGCATCAAGGCGAGGTTTTTCAACATAACATTTATCTGCGCCTATGCGCCGACTGAGGAGACGGACGACGCAGAGAAGGACTCCTTCTACGATAAACTTGAACAGACCTATGATCGCTGCCCCCAGCATGATATCAAAATCGTGCTCGGCGACTTTAATGCCAAGGTGGTCCTACAGTTGGAAAATTCAGTCTCCACGATATAACATCCCCCAACGGCACTAGGTTGATTGAGTTCGCCGCTGCTCGAAATATGGTCATCAGTAGTTCCAGGTTCCAGCATAAGCGAATACACCAAGCCTGGCTGTCCCCTGATCAAAGAACAAGAAACCAGATTGATCATGTCATGATCGACGGCAGACACAGCTCCACCGTTCTGGGCGCGGTCCCAATATCTACTCGGACCATTATCTTGTTGCAGCCAAGATACGCACACGCCTCTGTGCAGCGAATAAAGTGCGCAGAGTAACGGAAGGTAGTTTGACGTCGAGAAACTGCGCACGACACAGACAGCTGATAATTCCTCCACTCGACTCTTACACCTGCTATCGGAGAGCAATCCTCGACCTAACGACGTAACCGAGCAATGGAAGCATATCTCTCACTCATTACGTACCGCCGCTGAGGCCACCTGGTAACCGACGTACAGAATGTACTTAAATTATGGAGGGAGCACTTCTCCTCACTGCTAAATTGCGAGGGAGACGTTGAACCCGATACCCCAATCCCTGACGATGGAAAGGTCGTCCCACCACCTGACTATGAAGAAGTGAGGATAGCTATATCCCAGCTCAAAAACAACAAAGCGCCTGGAAAAGACGGACTACCCGCCGAGCTGTTCAAACACGGAGGCGAAGAGCTGGTAAAAAGCATGCATCAGCTCTTATGCAGAATATGGTCAGACGAAAGCATGCCTCCAGATTGGAATTTAAGTGTGCTCTGTCCAATCCACAAGAAAGGCGATCCCGCTAACAGCACCAACTACCGCGGAATTCGGCTTCTTAATATCGCGTATAAGGTTCTTTCTAGCGTATTGTGTGAATGACTGAAGCCCATCGTAGACAAACTGTTTGGACCTCATCAGTGTGGCTTTAGACCTGGTAAGTCTACCATCGACCAGATTTTCACGATACGCCAAATCCTGGAGAAGACGCATGATAAAAGAATCGCTACACACCACCTCTCTGTCGATTTTAAAGCCGCTTTTGACAGCGCAAAAAGGAGTTGCCTGTATACCGCCATGTCTGAATTTGACTTCCCTGCAAAGCTCATACGGCTTTGCCAAATGACGCTGAGCAATACCAACACCTTCGTCAGAATCAGGAAGGACTTCTCTGAGCCATTTGAAACCAAACGAGGCTTTAGACAGGGCGACTCCCTTTCGTGCGATTTCTTCAACCTGATGCTGGAGAAGATTATTCGAGCAGCAGAGCTAAACCGCAATGGCACAATCGTCTACAAGAGCGTGCAATTGCTGGCGTATACCGATGATATTGATATCATTGGCCTTAACAACCGCGCCGTAAGCTCTGTCTTCTCTGGGCTGGATAAAGAAGCGCAAAAAATTGGGTCTTGCGGTGAACGAGGACAAGACGAAGTATCTGCTGTCTTCAAAGAAAGAATCGGCACACGACTAAGTAAGCAATTGAGAAGTAAAGTCCTTTCTCGACAAACAAAGATCACGCTCTATAAGTCTCTGATCATACCAGTTGTACGGCTCGGAATCATGGACAGTGTCAAGAGAAGATGAGATTGCCCTTGGAGTATTTGATAGAAAAGTTCTCCGGAAGATTTATGGTCCTTCCCGTGATGCCAACGGCGAGTATCGAAGGAAATTTAACGATGAGCTGTACGAGCTTTACGCAAACCTGACCATAGTTCAGCGGATTAAAGCCCAAAGGCTCCGCTGGCTGGGTCATGTTATGCGAATGGAAAAAGAAGCTCCAGCACAGAAAATTTTCCTATCGACACCCGAATTCGGCAGCAGAGGAAGAGGGAGGCCTCGACTGAGATGGAAACAACAGGTGGAGGATGACTTGAACTCCCTTGGGGTTTGCAATTGGCGTCAGTTATAGCTAAAAAGGAATGACTGGCGTGCTTTGATACGAAACGGCCAAAATCGCCAAGGCGGTTAAGCGTCATTAATCGGTACCAGTACTTGTGCTGTACCCATCGTGCCGGAACGACCCGGGCCGTTTTTTTTTATATTGACCCGGCCAAGAGCAATACACACCTCGTTACAACAACAACATAAGATACTAATCTTAAGCCGTTAATAAAATTGCCTGATTTTTTGTAATATTTTTTCTAGTTGTTCTCTACATTTTTTTCATAATTTTTGTACTTATAAATTTGTATTCAAAAAATGCATTTTGTTTCCTTTACTACTTAACTAATACCCTTTTAATTTTTATTTATTTTTTTTTTTACAAAATTTTTGTTAATTGGGTATTTGGAATTTTTTTTGGGTGTAGTAAGAAGCTCTCTCATACTTCAACACAATCGCACAGTTTGGTAGTGTGCGTTTGAGCATCGCTGATTTAAGGATTCGCCGCTATAATTTATGAAAATTTCAGACTGGAAGCTGGTGGAATACTACTATTTTTTCTCTAAGAAACGTGAAAAAAAATTTAATATCAAGTTTCGGCGTGTTTTACAGAAAGAAAAAAACATTGTAAATTAGAACTTTATTTTAAGTAAATAGTACTTACTGTTCGCCATCACTTCCATTTAAAATAACACGAAAACACAACAAAGTGAAAAAGTAGTAATATTCATTAAAATCCTCTTTTTTTTTAGGCTACGGATCCGCCGCTATAATTTATGTAAATTTCAGACTGGAATCTGGTGGAATACTACTACTTTTTCTCTAAGAAACGTGAAAAAAAATTTAATTTCAAGTTTCGGCGTGTTTTACAGAACAGCAAAATGGTTTAAATGATAAACTTTATATCAAATAAATAGTGCTTACTGTTCACCATCATATCCATTTTAAATCACAAAAAAAAACCACACACTAAGAAAGTTATACGAAAAACTGTAAGAAGTTCACAATTATAAATTTAGCCAAACCGAGACACGTTTTTCTGAGTACTTCCACTTTAGCAAATATTAAATAAAAATATTTTTTGATTCGTGATATTTGGACTATTAGCTGTCATCTAAATTATAATTTGATTTTAAATTCGATGGTGACTTTTGTCCAGCTAGCTTGTTCTATTCGATTCACTGTGCGCCGGGAAGAAAAGTCCATGAAGAGATGTAATTCCAGTATCATCGAAACATACATATGTCGGCTTGTCTGCTTCATGCAGCGCGTGGGTAAATTTTTCTCAAAAACACATTTTCTTAAAAGTTACCACTTTTTCGTTTCAAACAAGCAATTTATGGACTTAGCACATCAATGTAAACAACGCGCTCACAACCCAAATAGTTATGCAATTAATAGTGTAGGTGGTGTATATTAGCAGTTTTTCCATTTTGCCTCAAAATCAGAAAAATTCCATAAGGTGGTCTTTGCAGCTTAGCAAATTTGCACTCAACTGACATTAGTGTGTCCAGAAAATATCTTTTTTAACGCAAGACCCATAGAACTTCCGTTTTCGATAGCAGGGAGGAAACTCTATGTAGTTCTATGAAATGATAACGTGAAAAAAAGTTTTTATGAATTTGAAGTTTATTTTCATAAATTTTGTATGAAAATTATTTTCATTTTAACACTTCATAGAACACGAATTTGCGCCCTAGGACTCGATTCTCTAAAAGTGTAGAAATTAAATGTGTACACTGATTCAAAACTCATTTGCACCGAAAATTTACACATGAGATTTTCATGCGATTCTGTAAACTATTGTGTACACTTTTGTGCTGAATGAGCGCTGACAAACACAAAAAGGGCGTTTCCATTGGGGTGAATAAGTGGTGGCGGTCAATACCATGTAAATTTTTGAATCAGTGTACACTTTTAATTTCTACACTTTTAGAGAATCTAGTCCCTGATCACGAAATCGATTTCAAAAGTTATAAATAATCAGGGATGGGAAAAACTTTAGGGGTCTTCTCTCTAAATTTTTTTCATAAAAAAAGCGGGCTACTCACCTGCCAAGAAATGTCAAACTCCATAGAAAAAAACGCTCAGGAAATGGTCAAGAACTGTTTTCACACGTCAAATTTTCTTGAGCCAATACTCAGCTCATAAGAAAAAATATTACAATTTTCGATAGTTGGCAACGCCGGTTTACCTCAAGAAATAAATATGCTCGTAAATATTTCTTGAGATAGACGTGCAGATTCACGGCAAAGATCAGTATATACATCAGTGCACATGTTTTATACATTTTTATAATAGTAATCTGCAATAAAATGACAAATGCCGTAAACGTCAAAATTTCTTGACCAGGCATAAGAAATATATGCTCGTTTTTTTCTTGAGGCATTTCTTGGCAGGTGGGTAGCCCGCTAAACACAGGAAATTTACACACTATTGTCAAAATTGGAAAATTTTCTTTCAAATTTTTTTTTCATGAAACATCAAAATGCGTGTGTTTTTTTTCTTGCATTTAGCAATTTTGACAATAGTGTGTTAAATTCTTGTGTTTTTCATGGAAAAAATTTAGAGAGAATACCCCTTTTGTTTTTGAGTGAAGCGGGCTACTCACCTGCCAAGAAAAGTCAAACTCCATATAAAAAACCGCTCAAGAAATGGTCAAGAAACGTTTTCACATGTCAAATATTCTTGAGCTGATACTCAGTTCATAAGAAAAAATACAGCACCTTTCGATAGTTGGCAACGTCGGCTTACCTCAAGAAATAAATAAACTAATGGCGGCGATATACCAACAGGTTATCATAACCTCTAACGAGATTTTTAGCCGAGCTTCTCTTTCCAACTTGTGGTGTGTTGCTTTTGAGTTTTCTTACAAGTTGGCGGGACCTACAGTTTTTTGCCGACTCCGAACGGCACTTGCAAAGCAAATGAATTTTTTGCTGAGAAGCTTCTCATGGCAGAAATACACCCGGAGAGTTTGCCAAACTACTGCCGAGGGGCGACCCCGTTTAGAAAAATTGTTTTGCTAATTAATTTTTGATGTTACTTTGCCGGGCATCGAACCGCCACGACTTGGTGTAGAAGGCCGAACACTTAACCGCTACACCACGGCGGCTCGTAAGCTCGTATATATTTCTTGAGGTAAACGTGCAGATTCACGGCAAAAGCGGGCTACCCACTTTCCAAGAAATGCCTCAAGAAAAAAACGAGCATATATTTCTTGTGCCTGGTCAAGAAATTTTGACGTTTACCAAAATTTCCGTTTTTTTGCAAATAACTCTTATAAAAATGTATAAAACATGTTTAGTGAAATATTTACTCACCTTAGCCGTGAATTTGCCAACCATCGAAAATTGTAGTATTTTTTCTTATGAGCTGAGTATTGGCTCAAGAAAAGTTGACGTGTGAAAACAGTTCTTTACCATTTCTTGAGCGTTTTTTTATATGGAGTTTGACATTTCTTGGCAGGTGAGTAGCCCGCTAAGGGTTAGTACATGTCTCGCTAAACATATTTTGTACATTTTTGTAAGAGTAATTTGCCCCGAACCGGGTTGTGCGCTGGGTTTGGGAGCCGCCACGTAAAAAACCTAATTCCAATGAAAATAAAAAGTACAAAGCCTCGGATGAGAACCCCCTTTAATGTTGCCGACCCGGAAAAACCAATTATGGACTACGAGAAGGATATTAGGGCATGTACGTGGAATTTCCGGACCCTTTCTAGGGAGCGTACCGCTGCCCGACTGGTTGATGTGTTCGCGAACGTTAAGGCTGACATCACCGCCCTGCAGGAAATGCGATGGACGGGGCAAGGAAAGACGACCATCGGTCCTTGTGACGTATACTACAGTGGCCAGACACACGGCAAAGCGCGTGGTGTAGGATTTGTGGTGGGAAAGAGACTTCGCCGCCAAGTACTAGCGTTCACTCCTGTGGAAGAGCGTCTCGCTGCGATCCGCATCAAGGCGAGGTTTTTCAACATAACATTTATCTGCGCCTATGCGCCGACTGAGGAGACGGACGACGTAGAAAAGGACTCCTTCTACGATAAACTTGAACAAGCCTATGATCGCTGCCCCCTGCATGATATCAAAATCGTGCTCGGCGACTTTAATGCTAAGGTGGGCAAGGAAGGAGTCTTTGGTCTTGCTGTTGGAAAATTCAGTCTCCACGATATAACATCCCCCAACGGCACTAGGTTGATTGACTTCGCCGCTTCCCGCAATATGGTCATCAGTAGTACCAGGTTCCAGCATAAGCGAATACACCAAGCCACCTGGCTGTCCCCTGATCAAAGAACAAGAAACCAGATTGATCATGTCATGATCGACGGCAGACACAGCTCCACCGTTCTGGGCGCGCGTACCCTACGCGGTCCCAATATCGACTCGGTCCATTATCTTGTTGCAACCAAGACACGCACACGCCTCTGTGCAGCGAAGAAAGTACGCACAGTAACGGAAGGAAAGTTTGACGTCGAGAGGTTGCGCGTGACACGGACAGCTGATAATTTCTCCACTCGACTCTCACACCTGCTATCGGAGAGCAATCCTCGACCTAACGATGTAACCGAGCAATGGAAGCATATCTCTCACTCATTACGTACCGCCGCTGAGGAATGCACCACAGCCTCGGACAAAAAGGACGCTGCCTACAAGGAGACGTTGCGAACGGGCGCAACCCGCAGTGTATGGTAACAATATCGTGAGGCAAAGAAGGAAGAGAGACGCCTTTTCAGAAAAAAGAAAAGTGAGGCCGAAAGGCGTGAGTGTGAGGAGCTTGAGATGCTGGCTGACAGGAATGATGCCCGAAAATTCTATGAAAAGATCCGGCGGATGACGGAAGGTTTTAAGGCCGGGGCAAGCTCCTGTAAGGACAATAATGGCGACCTGGTAACCGACGTACAAAGTGTACTTAAATTATGGAGGGAGCACTTCTCCTCACTGCTAAATTGCGAGGGAGACGTCGAACCCGATACCCCAATCCCTGACGATGGAAAAGTCGTCCCACCACCTGACTATGATGAAGTGAGGATAGCTGTATCCCGGCTCAAAAACAACAAAGCGCCTGGAAAAGACGGACTACCCGCCGAGCTGTTCAAACACGGAGGCGAAGAGCTGGTAAAAAGCATGCATCAGCTCTTATGCAGAATATGGTCAGACGAATGCATGCCTCCGGATTGGAATTTAAGTGTGCTTTGCCCAATCCACAAGAAAGGTTATCCCGCTAACCGCACCAACTACCGCGGAATCAGTCTTCTTAATATCGCATATAATGTTCTTTCTAGCGTGTTGTGTGAAAGGCTGAAGCCCATCGTAGACAAACTGATTGGACCTTATCAGTGTGGCTTTAGACCTGGTAAGTCTACCATCGACCAGATTTACACGATACGCCAAATCCTGGAGAAGACCCATGATAAAACAATCGACACACACCATCGCTTTGTCGATTTCGAAGCCGCTTTTGCGCAAAAAGGAGTTGCCTGTATGCCGCCATGTCTGAATTTGACTTCCCTGCAAAGCTTATACGGCTTTGCCAAATGACGTTGAGCAATACCAACAGCTCCGTCAGAATCGGGAAGGACCTCTCTGAGCCATTTGAAACCAAACGAGGCTTCAGACAGGGCGACTCCCTTTCGTGCGATTTCTTCAATCTGAGGCTGGAGAAGATACTTCGAGCAGCAGAGCTAAACCGCAATGGTACAATCTTTTACAAGAGCGTGCAATTGCTGGCGTATGCCGATGATATTGATATAATTGGCCTTAACAACCGCGCCGTAAGCGCTGCCTTCTTTGGACTGGATAAGGAAGCGAAAAAAGTGGGTCTTGCCGTGAACGAGGACAAGACGAAGTATTTGATGTCATCAAAGAAAGAATCGGCGCACCTGCGCCTTGGCAGCCATGTCACTGTTGATAGTTACAAATTTGAAACTGTGAGGGACTTCGTCTATTTGGGAACCAGTATCAACACCGAAAATAATATCAGTCTAGAAATCCAACGGAGAATCACTCTTGCCAACAAGTGCTACTTTGGACTGAGTAGGCAATTTAGAAGTAAAGTCCTCTCTCGAAGAACAAAGATCACGCTCTATAAGTCTCTCATCATACCTGTCCTGATGTATGGCTCAGATTCATGGACAATGTCAAGAGAAGATGAGATGGAGTATTTGAGAGAAAAGTTCTCCGGAAGATTTATGGTCCTTCCCGTAATGCCAACGGCGAGTATCGAAGGAAATTTAACGATGAGCTGTGCGAGCTCTACGCAGACCATAGTCCAGGGAATTAAAGTCCAAAGACTCCGCTGGCTGGGCCATGTTATGCGAATGGACAAAGAAGCTCCAGCACAGAAGGTTTTCCTATCGTCGCCTGAATTCGGCAGCAGAGGAAGGGGGAGGCCTCGACTGAGATGGAAACAACAGGTGGAGGATGACTTGAACTCCCTTGGGGTTTCCAATTGGCGTCAGTTATAGCTAAAAAGGAATGACTGGCGTGCTTTGATATGCAACGGCCAAAATCGCTTAGGCGGTTAAGCGCCAATAAATGAATGAATGAATGAATTTGCAAAAAAATGGAAAATTTGGTAAACGTCAAAATTTCTTGACCAGGCACAAGAAATATATGCTCGTTTTTTTTCTTGAGGCATTTCTTGGCAGGTGGGTAGCCCGCTTGACGAAAAAATAAAAAATTCATTATTCAAAAAAAATTGTAGTGATGAGTGACCGGCTATTTTTATTAAAAAAAAATCAAAGTGATGAATAACAAGTTATTTTTATTTCAAGCGATTCTTCTGATGAGTAACGCGTTATTTTTATTTATGTAATTCTTGAATAACGAAAAAGCTTCATTTTTAATCAGTTATTTACAAATGAAAAATTTGTCCCTCGAGACCCCGGCAAATTATACCCATATGCGCAATACATATATTCTGCATAACCTCGGGACCATTTTCGCGATCATTTAGGGACTGTTTCGAGATCATTTCGGGACGATTTTCGGGATCATTTCGGGACTATTTTTAGATCATTTCTGTTTTGGGATCACTTCGGGACCATTTCGGGACTGTTTCGGGATAACTTCGGAACTGTTTCGGGATCATTTCTGGACTGTTTCGAGATCATTTCGGGATGCGTATGTACTTCTAATACTATCGATATGGTAAAATACAAATTATAAAGCAAGTTAAAGGGTTTGTGGATTCAGCCAAATTTATTTTACTATAATCTACATCAGGTATGACAGATCTTTAAATGCAATAAAACATATAGGGACATACATAGTAGGATGAATAGAAAATAAGCTTTGTAAAAAATTAGAGTTTTTTTGAGTGAATGTTCTCATCATTATACCTTTCATGAACATGAAATGGTATTATAACTTTGGTCCGATGTTTGTAAGTATGAGAAGAAGAAGAGATGGACCCATCAATAAGTATACCGAAATGACCAGGATGACAAGCTGAGTTGATTTAGCCATGTCCGTCTGTCTGTTTGAACGCAAACTAGTCCCTCAATTTTTGAGATATCTGGCTGAAATTTTGTATGTGGCCACCATTTTGTAATACAGGAATTATTTGTCGGAACTGGCAAGATCGGACCAGTATAACATATAGCCCCCATACAACCAATTGTTCAGATATAAGGTTTTTTGGCCAAAACTTCCGCAATTAAAAAGTTAGAAACGTAAAATTTAGCAACTCGAGTACTTTTTATTTATGTAGTATATATAGTGAAAATAAACAAGATCGGGCAAATGTAACATATAGCCCCCATACAACCGGTTGTTCAGATATAAGGTTTATTGACCAAAACTTCCGCAATTAAAAAGTTAGGAACGTAAAATTTTGCAACTCGAGTTTTTTCTGTTTATGTAGTGTATGGAGTGAAAATCAACAAGATCGGGCAAATGTAACATATAGCCCCCATACAACCGATTGTTCAGATATAAGGTTTTTTGGCCAAAACTTCTGCAATTAAAAAGTTAGGAACGTAAAATTTTTCAACTCGAGTACTTTTTATTTATGTAGTGTATATAGTGAAAATCAACAAGATCGGGCAAATGTAACATATAGCCCCCATACAACCGATTGTTCAGATATAAGGTTTTTTACCAAAATTTCTGCAATTAAAAAGTTAGGAACATACAATTTTGCAACTTGAGTACGTTCTATTTATGTTGTGTGTAGAGTGAAAATCGATAAGATCGAGTCATTATGACATATGTATACCTCCCATACAATCGATTGTTCCGGTATAAGAAATTTGGGCCATAACTACCGCCAATTAAAAAGTTAGGAACGTAAAATATTGCACCTTTAGTACTTTCTACATATGTATTGTGTATAGTGTAAGTCAGTACAATTGAACACGTATAATATATAGCTTCCATACAATCGATTGTTCCGATAACTCGGATCCTATTATTTTGTAAGTTTTTTTAAATTATAACAAAGATGTGTAATGTGTATAGTAAATATAGTTAAATTGAAACAGGGATCGAACAATGAAAATCGTGACGCTTATTCATGAAAGGTATATAGCCTTACTTGTTTAGGATTATTAACCTTGACATATTTTTAAAGTTGAAACATTGACGGCTGTAATTCAAAAAAAAATTTTGTTTGATCTTAGGAAAGTTCAAAGCCTCATCTTTTAGAATACTTAAAGGGTCTTGAAAAAAGAGTCCAAAAATTTCGAGAAAATTCACTTTGAAACAAAAATTAATATTTTCCCATACCTACAAAATGTATAGTGCAAGCAAATAAGTTTTATTTCGCGCTTTTTGGAAACGTAGATAACTCGGTTTGATAAAGAAATAGATAGTGGATTGTATAAAACCCCATTTGAATGTGTTGTGGAAAATCCACAATCTTGAAAATAAATGGTATGCGATTCTTTTCTTGATTCACATTGAAACGGCTAATTTTCCTGGAAAACTTGTGTAACCTTTTTTCAAAGAAAAATGATATCTACATATTTCTTTTAAGCCGTTTTGTTCTAACTTCGTTAGGTAAAAAGGTATTAAGGAAAAATTGGGGTTTCTTTTTGCTCCTGGATTTTCCCCTAATAGTTGAGCTTACTGAAAAATTGACCATAGGGGGATTCGCCAAGTCTTGCAAACGGTGCACGGATTGCATGGATTGTAAAGTCACAACAACAAAATACACGCAAAAACTTGAATACAATCCGTGCAATTTATACTCTGCTCAAAACCATGTATATTTTAGTGCAAGAAATAAAAAGAATACAGGGTTACTGTATTTCGCTCACAAGCAGTTAAAAATTGTCAGCGCCATCTTTGTTCAGAAAAGAAATATGTTTCAATGAAAATTAGTTGACGTTTGTTAACGATGTTACTTCAAACTCAGTAAAGGGGTCTTGCATATTTTGACATAGGATTAATACATTTCGTGCAATCCGTGCACCTTGCAAGACTTAGCGAATCCCCCTCATATGTGGTAAAAAAAATCATAAATGGAGAGATGATAGATATGCTTCATTAAAATCACAAAATCATAACAAACAGTAGCAACCACATCTCATCAAAAAATATATATATCGAAGCCAAAAGTTGTCGAAGGTATTTCCTTGATAGTAAATGCGCTTCGAGGAAAAAATCTGCCAAAATCAAAAAAAAAAAAAAACTCCTAAAAGCGGCACTCGCGCTTCTTCAAATTTCAAGGCGCAAAAACTCTGAAAATAGCGCCCAATTTGCGCTAAAGTTCCCAATCTGGCAAGCCTGATCTACATAATCATTTAATTTTTGTATTTTTGTACATATTTGAAATTGTAACAATTGGCTGCACCAACATCTCAGCATTTTTAAGATATCCAAAGCTATGTAGATACATATAATTTACATATCCGCGCATACTACGGATGTAATATTTTTAAGCCTTCTATAGCAACATGATTTCAGAGACTACATTTTGCGAAAACTTGCGGGATTTCCGGAACCTTAAAAATAGCAGCTTACCGGGACATCATGTCATTCATACGTATGTACACTAGATGCGTTTTTTCTTCATCCAATGTTTCTAAGTTTTCCAGAGGATGATGAAAGGAAAGGTTGACTTTTGCAAAAACCGAAAACGCTACTCTGAAAACTGCGATTTTTTTAAATATTTGAAATATTTTAGGATTTTTTGAAAGAAGTGGACAGTTAATTTAAGATTTTTAAAACGTATTTTGATTAAAACCCCAATTTTTGGTTGTATCGTTCTTTGATGCTGTGTAAAGCTACGTTTACACTGCACCAAATGCGTCACTTTTGGCCAAGTTTTTTCGAGACCGTTCATCCGCAGATTGAATTTGATCATCAAATTAGGTAAAATTAAATTAAATACGTCTAATTTGGCAAACAAAATCATTCTGCGGACAAACATTCTCGAAATAACTTCGCCAAATGCGACGCATTTGGTGCAGTGTAAATGTATCATAAGGAGCAGTGTCGCGGGCACGGTTCGTGGGAAAGGCCATCTACTACCCTAAGATTTACTTGTTTCATATGCAATTTTACTTGCATACAAGGTACTTACTAGGATGGGCCAAAAATATGTCGATTATCGTTTGTTTTGGGACTTTTATACGGAAAATCGAATTCCTAGACGAAATATGAGTGTTTAATATAAATCTATTTTTACCTTTGCAAAAAAAAATTATTTCCTTGTAGGTTGACATTTTTTTAATTTCCATCTATATTAGGGTGGTTCAAAAAACCAAAGGTTTTCTTAAAGACCTAGGGACCATTGGAGTTAAAGCGGCCCTCCAATGTCCCGTTGCTAATGCATAAAGATGTCAATTGATCACGTCTTCTGTTGTTGCTCACGCGTTATGTTGCCTTGTTTTTTACCGCTACCACTATTTGCTTGGCTAGTATTACACGGTTAAAAATTTTAGCCTAAATTTTAAACTTTTTTGGACTACATATATGACCAAACCAAATTTAATCTAGACCAGTTTTCAAGAAAATTGGCTAAATGGATGAGGTTTCAATTTTAAACCAGAAATGTTTTAACAATTTTTTAAAGAAAAAAACATTTTTTGTCTGTTGGCTGGGACTCGAACCAATGCTCTCCGCATTATGCCCAACTGCTCTACCAATCTAGAATAAGCTTATACATCTAAACTGACTCTTGGCTCAGAAGCATGATGTATAGGCCCTATTAAATCGAAACCAAAAGAAATTGAAAATCTTTGTAGGTATTTGGAAGGTTTGAAATATTCCAAAAAAAAGTTTAAAAACCCTGCAGCGAAAGCAACTAGTTGAAAACTACTTTACAACTAGTTGGTGCATCGGGCCCAACTAGTCAGTGTTCTGTCTTTTTTCCATATAAGCAACTGGTATTTTTTACGTGTTGTCAATCGTCAGATTTCGACCAGAATATATCAGTTAACTACTAGTCAGGAAATACCAGTTTCATACTAGTTGTAAAATACCAGTTCCATAAAATATACTAGTCCCATACTAGTCCAAAAAGCATTCAACCTGGACTAGTATGATTTCGACCAGAATTTTCCTGGCTTACCCTTTATTTTATCCCTCGATTTTTTTATATCCATTTCATACCAGTATACAACTAGAATTTTCTTGCTGAACCCATACTAGTCAGGAAATATACATTTCATACTAGTATAGAACTAGATTTTTCTGGATGAAATTATACCAGTTGAAAAATACAAAACTCATTCGTTTCGTTTTCTCTTATAATTCAGAGATGCTTTTTCGTGATAGGGTAAATACAAATAGCCGCTGCTTTCCCTGCAGCAAAAGCAACTAGTTGAAAACTACTTTACAACTAGTTGGTGCACCGGGCCCAACTAGTCAGTGTTCTGTCTTTTTTCCATATAAGCAACTGGTATTTTTTACGTGTTTATGTCCTACGAGATGTCAATTGTCAGATTTCGACCAGAATATACCAGTTATCTACTAGTCAGGAAATACCAGTTTCATACTAGTTGTAAAATACCAGTTCCATACTAGTTCATCCTGGACTAGTATATTTTCCATAAAATGAACTACTCCACATACTAGTCCAAAAAGGACTAGTGTGAAATATACTTGTCCCATACTAGCCCAAAAATCATTTAACCTGGACTATTATGATTTCAACCAGAATATTCCTGGCTTACCCTATATTTTATCATTTGACTTTTTTTGTATTTACCCTACCACGAGAAAGCATCTATGAATTATAAGAGAAAACGAAACGAATAAATTTTGAATTATTTAACTGGTATAATTTCATGCAGAAAAATCTAGTTGTATTCTAGTATGGAATGGATATTTCCTGACTAGTATGGGTTCAGCCCGAAAATTATAGTTGTATACTAGTATTTTTCAGTCTAGTTTGAGGTTTCGCTGCTTAAACTTTAGACCGGTTTAAAATTTACGCTCATTTTTTTAAACGTGTAATATCGCTAATAATTTGTGCATCTGGGCACAAACCGCATGCTTCTGCCAAAACTTTGTTGAGTGTTGCTGCTAGGGACGCTTTAGTCACGCTCGAGCTATGTCCCAGAGCCGTACACTACATTTTTAATTGTAAAAGAGAATATTTTATATAGCGGCGTCTCAAATTCGATTTTTTTTTGGCCCACCCTAGTACTTATAGTATTTATGTATAAAGAATAATTTATGAACAGGCACGCCTTAGCATCGGCAGTATGTTTACCGTTATTATTATTATCATCAACTAGGCTGTTGGAAAATTCAGCTGTTGTAGAATTAGCCGGCTATCCCATAAACAACAAACCCAACTTAGCGAACCGTTAATTATATACACAAAACAATTTGCACACACGTAAACATCGTCACTAGGCGATTGCGAACGATTCGTTTAAAAATGTTAAAAGTTTAACGGGTATTGTTAAAAAGCTAAATTCTGTTGTACACAGAAGATACTGTTTGTTAGAGTGATTACACAATTAACAAGCAATTTAAAACAACAACAATATGTGAGAGAAGTCAACAAATTACCTCTATAGCAGAGAAGATGGGGAGTGCTACCTTGACAAGTTTACAACCTGTTGCTTAATCTGTTATCTCTTCCAACCATGAAAAACTTTGCAATTAAGACCCTCTCACCTTTAGGGCTGATCTATGTAGTTAGTGAAAGTTAGTTAGTGGAGACTGAATTTTCCAACTGTAGGACCAAAGACTCCTTCCTTGCCCACTTTGGCATTAAAGTCGCCGAGCACGATTTTGATATCATGTTGGGGACAGCGATCATAAGTCTGTTCAAGTTTATCGTAGAAGGAGTCCTTCTCTGCGTCGTCCGTCCCCTCAGTCGGCGCATAGGCGCAGATAAATGTTATGTTGAAAAACCACGCCTTGATGCGGATCGCAGCGAGACGCTCGTCCACAGGAGTGAACGCTTATACTTGGCGGCGAAGTCTCTTTCCCACCACGCGCTTTGCCGCGTGTCTGGCCACTATAGTATACGTCACAAGGACCGATGGTCGTCTTTCAAAAACAACAAACAAAAAAACATCGAATAACATAGCCACACAAAAACAAGTAAGGAAGACTAAGTTCGGGTGAACCGAACATTCAATACCCAGCGGTAATTTTTAGAACGGAATAACAATCATTAGGCTCTAGGAGGATTTACCAAATTTCCGTTACCGAATTATTTCAATTTATGTGATTTTCGATATCGGAAGTGGGCGTGGTTGGAGAGCGATTTTTTCCAGTATGTAGTATGTTTTGTGCCAAATTCCATCGTTCACCTATAAAATTATATCATTTTAGCCATTTCAGCTGCCGAGATATGTCAATTTTTGTGATTTTCGAAATTTTCGATATCGAAAGTGGGCGTGGTTGGAGGGCGATTTTATGCAATTTCATCAGGTATAAAAAAAAAATTAATGGCGGCGATATACTAACAGGTTATCATAACCTCTACCGAGATTTTTAGCCGAGCTTCTCTTTCCAACTTGTGGTGTGTTGCTTTTGAGTTTTTCCTACAAGTTGGCGGGACCTACAGTTTTTTGCCGACTCCGAACGGCACTTGCAAAGCAAATGAATTTTTTGCTGAGAAGCTTCTCATGGCAGAAATACACCCGGAGAGTTTGCCAAACTACTGCCGAGGGGCGACCCCGTTTTAGAAAAATTATTTTTGTAAATTATTTTTGATGTTACTTTTGCCGGGCATCGAACCGCCACGACTTGGTGCAGAAGGCCGAACACTTAACCGCTACACCACGGCGGCCGCCATCAGGTATACTCCCAACAATACTAGTATGATTTGTGCCAAATTCCATCGTTCTATCGTAATCAGTTTAAAAGTTACGACCAGTCAAATTTTCAATAATGCCTCCCTTAAAAGTGGGCGGTGCCACGCCCACTATAAAAAATTTATGAAAAAATCATAAGAGAATGACCAGGAGGAATCACCTATAAAGTTATATCATTTTAGCCATTTCAGCTGCCGAGATATGTCAATTTTTGTGATTTTTGAAATTTTCGATATCGAAAGTGGGCGTGGTTGGAGGCCGATTTTATCCAGTTTCATCTGGTATACCCCCAACGATACTAGTATACTTTGTGCCAAATTCCATCGTTCAATCCTAATCAGTTTAAGAGTTACGGCCAGTCAAATTTTCAAAAATGGCTTCCTTAAAAGGGGGCGGTGCCACGCCCACTAAAAAAATTTATGAAAAAATCATAAGGGAATGACCAGGGGGATTCACCTATAAAATTATATCATTTTAGCCATTTCAGCTGCCGAGATAAGTCAATTTGTGTGATTTTCAAAATTTTCGATATCGAAAAAGGGGGCGTGGTTATCATCCGATTTCGCCCATTTTCAATAGCAACCTACCTTGGCCAGAAAGTAACCTGTATGCAAAATTTCATGCAAATATCTCAATTTTTACTCAAGTTATCGTGTACACGGACGGACAGACGGACGGACATGCCTTAATCAACTCCTCTTTTAATCCTAAGAACTTTCATATATGGAACTCTTTATCTATCTCGATTATTTTGTGCCGTTACATACAACCGTTATGTGAACAAAATTAATATACCCTTGTACTAGTACTAGTACGCTGGGTATAATTAGTCAATATATCCACATATTTTAAGTTGGTAGGGCGTGGTACCACCTATATTTGACCTAGCGATATTCGTCTTCAGCTATTATTATTAATAAAAAAGCCCAGTATCCCACGTACGGTGTGACTATTGTTTATTAGTTTTTCTTTATTTTACTTACATAAATACAATTTTACATCTGTTTCATACCTTTGTTATCGGAATTTTAGATTTAGTTATGACTTAAGTTTTCGTGCTTTAAACAAACAAATTATTATCTAGCTTATTCACTGCTCTATTATGAGTATGTTGCAAGTTTACACTTAATTATTGTTTAATCGGATAAAAAAGCTATTTCGGTCAATTTTTTGCATTTAATGAAAAGCACTTGCTTAAAAATATTTTTTTTACACTATACACTTTCCTGGTGAATATAGGCACTAACAATTTATCAATATACAGCAAGCGTTTTATGTTTAAAAAAAATTGTTTGCGGCACTAACCGACGTTTATTGCCGTACACTGGCAGACACTGACTAACCGATGCGAGTAGCAAACTACTTTTAACGTCAATTCCACACAATTGTGGATTCGCAAGCGTAAATTTAATTTGGTTTTTCCAACTAGTAAATACGGAATTTCCAGTAGCAGAACAAACGTTTTATTATAGCTTTTTTAGCTTTCGAAGGTTTTGCCTGAAGTCACAACGTAGACTAAACTGTAAAACATGGAATGGTAGGGAATTATATTATCTTCGTAGCGAAGGAGCCTAACCAATCGACAGACATATTCACATATTAACAGGTGTGTGTATATGTAAAACTTGTGCTGATATTATATGTACCCTGTAGGAATTCGGAGTAGACTTAGTCCCCACCAAAAACTACACTGTAAAGTTTGTAACTTGTCCAAAATTTGCTCCAATCACCTGTAAAATTCTATTTACGTTTAACATTGAATGTCCTAGGCACGGACCAATTGTCCCCTACTGCATTACATTGTAACCAATTTTAGGCCAAACGGTACTTGGAGCACGAGGAAAAACTCACATTTTGTGTATTACATTCGGGGTACTTTTAGTACAATTCACCTGCGTTGCATTACAATCGGACCACTTTTCGTACAATTCACCTACTTTAATTTACGTTGCACACATTTTTTGGACAATCCTTGGTATAGATGCAAAGCTACTATACCTAGGGTGGTATTTTTGAGTGATTGGACCAATCTTTCCTTCAGGGTATCTCGACGGTAGTGGAAAGACAAACAAGATACCATACATAAACATTTCGGTAAATAAAGGAGCATCTCTTGAATCCGTTTAGCATCCAATTTGTGTACTTGCATACTACATACATAGACATGTTGCATATGTATCTACAAATTTTTGTGAATGATGTAAGTGTTTGGTTGCATGTGCATAAATCAAAAAATTTGAATGCCAGTGATTTGCAAAAAAAAAAACTGAAAGCAAAGTGTAGTTCTTCTGTGTCATGAATGCTAATTAAAAGCTGTGGACATATGTCAACTTGTGTACATTTCAATAACATGAGAATTTGGTTGACCTTTTTATCCTATCCATGGTAAACATTTACTTAGGCGTTGTTTCTAAATAATATTGTTAGTTAAATACTTGTACAATGTCATTACTTACTTACTTAAAATAGCCTTTAACCGCCTAGGCGATTTTGGCCGTCCAATGTCATTAGATTGGCCAACAAAAAATTTTGTTTTTTTCAAAAATTATATTGATTTTATTTTTAAGAAAGGTGAAAAAAATTGCTGTAATTTTTTCAGACTTTTTAATTAAAGTCTAGAACAGGGATAGCCAGCGCCTTAAACCTACTGAGCACTACAACAACAACGTCATACTTTCTACAACAACATCTTTCCTGGAATCACCAAAAATTACTCGAAAGAATTATTATTAAACTATGCCAAAAAACAGTCGCCGAAACTAGTATGCAGGGCAATTAAAAAATGTAAAACAAATACAACTGAACGTATGTATGTGTGTACATATGTAGCTTCATATATGCGTATGTACTCATGAACGCGTGTGTGTGCCGTTATACTTTTACAGCGAAGCGCCACCTGCCAGCATGAACGGTATTCCAAGAATAATATTGCAAATTTTTTTTATTTTTTTGCGAATCTGGTTTGTTTTTTTGAGTCACAAATAGCAAGATGTTGTTGTTTTCGAGCGGCAGTGAGCAGACTGAGACACTACGTTGCGATGGCTGTTCTATAGGTCTATTATCGCTAGTTAAGATTTTACGGACTTTACCTCATATTTGGTATAAAAGCGACAAGCCATTGTTGTAAAACACCATTTACCTGAACATATTATTCAAGGAAATTGTGTTCCCTACAAAAATTGCGTTGACCAACTTTTTCTCAGACTAGCCGTTTTTTAGAATTCTAACCTCAAAAATTAGCATGTTTTTTCGATTTCCCATTTTTTCTTACAAAAATTGTCAAAAATGCAAATATCAATGTACAAAACAGATAGATACATATTCTGAAATGAAATTGAGTGGGCTACAAAAAAGGTTAAAAACTAATAGCGGCGATATACCAACAGGTTATCATAACCTCTAACGAGATTTTTCCGAGCTTCTCTTTTCAACTTGTGGTGTGTTGCTCTTGAGTTTTTCCTACAAGTTGGCGGGACCTACAGTTTTTTGCCGACTCCGAACGGCACTTGCAAAGCAAATGAATTTTTTGCCGAGAAGCTTCTCATGGCAGAAATACACCCGGAGAGTTTGCCAAACTACTGCCGAGGGGCGACCCCGTTTAGAAAAATTCGTTTTCTAATTAATTTTTGATGTTACTTTTGCCGGGCATCGAACCGCCACGACTTGGTGTAGAAGACCGAACACTTAACCGCTACACCACGGCGGTCGCCAGGTTAAACAACTTTTTTTTTGTAAATTTAGGGCCTCATTATGTATGACGAACGATAGCTCAAACGAACGGTTCGT
Source organism: Campiglossa producta (assembly GCA_964058755.1). NCBI lineage: Eukaryota > Metazoa > Arthropoda > Insecta > Diptera > Tephritidae > Campiglossa > Campiglossa producta. The sequence continues at coordinate 148,757,416 of CAXKVI010000001.1, forward strand.
CTGCTCACAATATCGCCTACCCATCGCATTTTCTTTCATTTTTGTTTTTTTTTTTGTCAAAGAAAAGTCGAAAATATTAAAAAAAAAAAAAAATTAAATGATAGATAATGCGAGGGCTAGGCGATTTTGTGAGCAGACGAATCGTTCGTCATACATAATGAGGCCCTTACTCTTTCAAAACTTATTTAGTATTACATTAAAAATACATATTTCCGTATTTTTTTGGTGTTTCTGATCCAATTTTTTAACCAAAATTAGTTTATTGATATTCTACATGATTAATTATTATTATATGATCAACGCTATAACCAAAGCTATACATTTCTCATATATGTATCTTCAAACATATTTTTGCTTAATATATGCTTTCTCTGCGAAGGTGTAATTTTACAGTCTTCAAATGGTGCAGCCACAAAAAAAAAAACAAAAAGTAGTGAACTCAATACATTAATTTTCATGTATTTTGGCGAGCTAAATCCAAATCCGTTATCGGAATTAGCCTAGCAGGGCGCAGTTTTTCTCTAACCGCACAAAACCATCACAAAATAATATTGGTCTTTTTTTTGCTAGGTTGGGCTGAACCTCGGGCCCGTTGTTGAATTCTGATACCGAATTCGAATTCCGCAGCCAATTTCCCTTAGGGACATGTGTTTAGCTTTATTCCCTGTTGAGTTTTTCATGTTTGGCAAATTTTCAAACCAAAATCGGGGAATCCAAAAAACTGCCAATGTTTGAAGCTAGAATACTAGAAAACGGCTAGTTTGAGAAAATATCAGTCTAGACAGCTTTTGTAGGGAATTCAATATCCTACAAAAATATGTTCAGGTAAATGGTGTTTTACAACAATGGTTTGCCGTTTTTATACCAAATATGAGGTTAAGTCTGTAAAATCTAAACTTGTAATGAGAGACCTCTAGACTTTAAATTAAAAATCTTAAAAAATACAGTAATTTTTTTCACCTTTCTTAAAAAGAAAATCAGTATAACTTTTGACAAAAATCAATTTTTTTTTTGGCCCAGTCTAATGGGTCATACAAATATTATAATCGCTTATAAACAAAATTTCCAATAGTCTCAAAAGTTTTGAAAAATTCCGATCTAGCGCAGAAAGGAGATAGGCTTTGCTTCAGCTTGTAAAGAAATAAAAAAAGTAAAGCATGACGTAAGTATGTTGCTAAATTACAATAATACGAAAGACTTAGGAAACGAACTTTTATTTTCCAGCTCTTTACAGTTTTTGTTGCAGCAGCAACCATTAAATTTTTAAGTCACCAAGTACAATAGGGTGATTAAAAAAAAAATGTAGACTAGGTCTTACACCTAAAAAGTTAGCGCTGTACTTTAACCCTTAGGGGTGTCTATTTTTTCGTTACATTTTGTATGGGGAAAAATTGGATTCTTTTCAAACTGAATTTTCTAATAATTTTCTAAGTTTTTTTTTATTTGAATCACCCTTATACATATTCAACCTATAGAACACTTTCCTCGGAAAGTAGAAATGAGTTTATTATACATATGTTGAATTTTCTGAACTGAGCCACCTAAAAAATTTTCAACGGGTATACTAGCCTCATAGTACACAGTACGTACCAAAAAAATATTCATACAAAACTAGCAAGTCTGTAAAAAATATAAATAACTCCCGCTTCTTTAACGTGTCACAATTTTTTGCTAATAGTTTCCAATGGAATGCCCAACAACATCATACAAAAGCGCCATCTGACCGCAATCCAGAAGTTAAAAAATGCGAATAATGTTTGCAAAGAAATTTATTTGCAAAAATAAGAAATACAGTTTGGTAGAAGATTCAATCTTTTATATATATATCAATACTCCTGCGGGTTGGGGTTCTAGAATATGCCCGCGGTAGGTATGCCTGTCGTAAAAGGCGATTAAAATCCAAACAGAGAGCAACTCAATAAAACCCGTAATTCCGAGTATGATCCGTACCGTGCTCATGGGATGAATGGCACTACGTTAGTGTGTCGTATAACGGTGGCCTCGAGATACCTGGCGCTCTCTGGTTGTAATCAGTCTTACTGGGATATCGGGGGCTATAATTTAGCTGACTTTCTTTCCCCTACACTCGTGGCAATTATATGTACCGATTAAATGAGAAAAACCATACTTTAGATCATGATAAAGTTGAATTGCTTTCAAGCATGGGTCGGCAGATTTGTAAATGCAGGTGTATAAGTGAGAACGCTTATACACGCGCTATGATCGTCCGAACTATATTTTTAACATTCGCTGACCAAACAAGCGACACCCCCACGCGATGTGGTTTCGCCCCTTGCGCAGCGACGACTAAAACATTTGGTAAACAAAGAGCACAACGTGTCTGTGTGATGAATCGAACTTGTTTGACTGATCTTAATATCTATGGGGCGCCGATGCTTGCTTTCAAGTGATCAGGCCAGACCTGGCCTTTCGGTTGATACCGAATCAAAAGCTGAAACCGCAGGCATGGTCGGGCTGAATAGGCCCCCCATGATAATGTTGGAAAACGTAGCACTTGAATGGTGCCGCTCGTAAGCGTCTTAAGAAACTCCTGGCTAAGGGTGTCAGATACGAAATCGCCTTAGAAATTTCCAAACAGCCCCAAGGGCCTGCACAAAGGGAGGCGACCTACAAAAGGGGGCGATCGAATAGTACGACCCCCCCCCAAATTTCCAATGCCTTGATGCCTCCTCTTGATGGAGAGGCAGCCAGTGCCATAGTAACCGCGGCTCATCCTGACGGTGTGTCATCGGGATCTTTTAGAGATGCCCCAACCTCTATTAAGCTGGGCATAATCCCACAGGATTATCCTAGTACTATCTGGTCCTCTGAACAACTGAAGATCATAAGGAGGGCCATTTTGAATGAAGTGTTTAAACTTCAAGTTGGCACTATTCGCGATTCGCGAAGGATGGCTTTCAATTGTCTGCGATGATTCTAATACTGCAGAGTGGTTAAAAACATCGTCCCAAAACAAGCTCCTTGGGAGGGGGCGAAACTGAAGGTAGTCTCGGATGCGGAAGTACCCCGTCGCATTATCTTTGTCGGGTATTTTAAAGAGGGCGATTGGCCCTCAAAGGAGCATATACTCAGAGTTATTTCTGTTCAAAACCCGGCCCTAGACACCAGATACTGGAGCATCCTCAATCGGACAAGTAGGGCCACAGTGGCGGAAATTTCAATAGCTGTAGATCCGGTGTCAGCTGAAGCAATCCGTCACCATAATAATACAATCAGTTTGGCGTATGCCAAAGTGAAACTGCTGCTTAAAACCAAACCGTCTCTGCCCCGGGTCACTAATGAAGCCAGCGGCACTGATGAAGACGTTACGGTAGAAAAGAAGGCTGTAGAACAAACAGCCTGCAGCTCAAAACCGGCAGAGGTTTTCAGCTGGAGTCGACAGCAGAAGCTACAATTATCGAGACTCCACCGCCCTCTCAAAGCAGGCAAACAAATCAATTACTTAGTGAGAACTCTAGACCCGGAGTCGAAAAAAAGTCAGGCATCTAATGGGGATGCTTTGCTCAGCGGCAACCTAAAGTCATCGGTGGCGGTTAGGGACCGCAAAAAATCTTTATAATGTCAGCCCTCCCAGCAAACTCTCGCAGTTCGAGGCGTCTAAAATGCCTCCAGGTGAATCTCCACCATGCCAAGGCAGCTTCGGTAGTTCTTAGCAGAAAATTGAGCAGAGAGAGTCTGGGAGTGGCCTTTATTCCAGAACCATGGATTTTACATGGTTCTGTAAAAGGTTTAAGCAGTACTAACGGTAAATTAATATATGCCACCGGTTCCCGTCCCAGGGCGGCGATGCTTCTAAACAAGAAACTGGATTTTGTTCCGCTCCTACAGTTCATTACGGCTGATTTGGTTGCAGTTTGGGCCAAAATTCCAACCCCAAGAGGTGAAAAAGAGGCCATTTTGGCATCAGCTTACTTTCCAGCTGAGGAGGAAACAGCCCCAACTGCTGAATCCAAATCTCTCATTGAGTATTGCCAGCAGAAGGGTATCCCATGGGTCCTCTGCTGTGTCGCAAACTCCCACCATACAGTTTGGGGTAGTACGAACATAAAGAACAGGGGGGAGCATCTCCTGGAGTTTATTAGTAGTCACAATATCAGTGTAATGAACCGTGGTAATGAACCCACTTTTGTTAACGCTATTAGAGGTGAGGTTCTCGACCTTACTCTATGCAGCCAAAGCATGGCCTTCGCTGTCACAAATTGGCACGTCTCAGGGGAGGAATCAATGTCGGACCACAAACATGGGTCACTTCTCTGACCATGAGTCCGTTTTCCGTCCGTGGGAACTATTTCGCTTTACCATGGAAGATCGCGGCAATTGCTTGAACCAACCAATAACTACGGGGCGGGAGCTCGGGAGAGAGGCTGAACAGCTTCACTCAGATATCACAACAGCTTTCTGCGAAAATTGTCCCCAAGCCAAACAACGTATACAACGTGATGTTCCTTGGTGCAACAAAAAGCTTGCACAATTAAGATATCAAGCCAGAAGGCTGTTTAATGCAGCTAAAGACACTGGAGACTGGGTCTCCTATAGAAATGCTCTAACTTCTTATAATAGAGAACTTAGAAAATCTAAGAGGGCAACGTGGAGAGAACACTGAGAAAATATTAAAGATCTCCCTACGGCAGTGCGGCTCCAAAAAGTCCTTGCGAGAGGCCATAGCAACGTCATTGGTACTCTGAAGAACTCAGATGGGAGCTACACGAAGCAGCCGGAAGACGCATGCAAACTTTTGCTTGCTACTCACTTTCCGGACTGTATACTAGGCTATCAACACTCGCATCCCGTAGTAGATAATTCTCTGACAATTAGTGGTAGAGAAAAGAGCCTGGCGACGAAGCTAACCAATGTTAACAAGGTCCAATGGCCTTTATCGACTTTCAGTCCTTTCAAATCTCCAGGACCGGATGGGGTCTATCCTTGTCTGTTGCAGCAAGGAATCAACTATTCAGCTCCAGTCCTATCAAATTTATATAGAGCATCCCTGCTGTTAGATAAATTCCCAACAGGTGGACGGAGGTTAAGGTTGTATTTATACCGAAACCATTCATCGATGTATCAGGCGCTTTCGATAATACGACGTACCAGGCCTTTGAGGAAGCCATGATTATCAAGGACGTAAGCCCAATGATCACTCGCTGGGTGCTGGCCATGCTAAAGCAAAGAAAAATGCTTTGAGCTAGGAGGGAGTGCTGGCTCAATCGTGGCCACAAGAGGATGCCCTCAGGGAGGTATACTTTCTCCTCTACTGTGGACCCTAGTCATAGACGAACTTCTTCATCTTTTGAAGGGCAATGGCTTTGGCGTACAGGGATATGCGTATGACTTAGTAGTCTGCGTAACAGGAATGCATGAAGAAACAATATCCGACCGCATGCAACAAGCCCTGCGCATCATTGAAAGATGGTGCACTAACAAAGGGTTATCTATCAACCCAAATAAAACAGTCTTGGTGCCTTTCACGAGGCGAAGAAAGCTTTCTATGTTAGAGCCGTTCCTAGGAGGCAGCCGCATAGGTTTTTCGACAGAAGGGAAATACCTAGGGGTAACATTGGACAAAACCCTCACATGGAATGTTCATTTGGGGGCCACCATAATTTAAGCAACGAGGGCCTTTTTCGCCTGCACTAGACTTTATGGCAAAACATGGGGGCTATCTCCCAAAATGACGTACTGGTCATTTAATACAGTTGTGAAGCCAATAGTCACATACGCTTCTCTAGTCTGGTGGCCTAAGACTGCTCAAAGAACAGCGGCAACTAAGTTAAGTAAGCTGCATCGGCTAGTCTGTGTCGGTATAAAAGGTGCAATGAGAACGTGCCCTGCTGATTCTTTAGGTGCCCTTGTAGGAATACCTCCTTTCCCTATTCTGATAGAGAAGGAGGCCACACTTGCTGCATTAAGACTTCAAAACATTTCCGATCTAAAAATCGGAAATATGACAGGACATATGAAGATAGTCAAGAATTTCATAAATAGTCCTATATTGCAAGTAAGTGATGCAATAACTCCTACGCTCAGGATCATGCGAAACTTTGAAGTTTCGATCGTAGATCGAGCGCTCTGGGGTACAGGGAATCCTTATGCTGAATCCGATTCAGAGATTTGGTATACGGATGGATCGAAGCTGGAAGATGGTAAAACAGGAGCTGGTATCTATGGACCAAATTACAAAAAAATTGGTACCGATGGGTAACTACCCCACTATCTTTCAAGCGGAAATCCACGCAATATAATTATGTGGCAGATAATACATCCGAAGAAGACTATCCTCTAAGCGAATCTACATTATGTCGGACAGTCAGGCCGCCCTACATGCCTTGCAGTCTTACACTATAACCTCGAAGCTTGTCGATGAGTGCGTCGCAGTCCTTAATGATCTGGGAGCCAAAAACAAAGTTTTGTTAGGTAGGGTCCCAGGGCACGAAGGGCATGACGGCAACGAAATAGCAGATCACCTGGCAAAACATGGTGCTCTAACAGCATTTTATGGTCCGGAACCCTTTTGTGGACTCACGAAGGCCCACGTAAAGGAGACCATAAGCAACTGGGAAAATAAACAGTTTAGGCAGCATTGGCTTAGCAGCCTAGGGCAGAGGCAGGCCAAACTCTTTATAGAACCCTCACAAAGAACATCAGCCAGGCTCATTAATCTAATGAGGGTGGATCTAAGAACCCTTACTGGGTATTTTACGGGACATTGCGGTCTGCGTTATCACCTGAGTAAGCTGAATCTCTCAGATACAACAATTTGTCGGTTCTGCGAACTGGACGATGAAACGCCGGTTCACATACTCTGCAAATGCATTGCGTTAGCAAGAAAGAGAGTCTGCTACCTAGGTGGGGTCACTATCAATCCGTTCGTAATATGGAATAAAAAACCTGAGGAGGTGCTCAAATTTATAAAGAGCCTCCGCATATAGCAATAAGCTGATAGGTCACACAATAGATCGTACTGATGGTCGCGGTGTAATAAGGCCTTATAATAATAATAATAATAATATATATTTCAAAATTGAGTAAAATCGAGTTAAGCAATTACATATAAAAACGACACAAAAACTATGAAAATTCGAAAATGGGTTTATAACTTAAAGAATAATTCGAATTTCGAGAAACTGGCCCAAGCGTATTTCTTTTTGTTGCTGTGAACTATATAAAAAAGTTTCAGAACAACTTCGAAAAAAAGTGGCTCAGTTTAAAAAATTCAACTTATGTATATACAACACAAGCATTAAAAAAATATCTGAACAACATTTTTGTATGTACTAATATCAATGGGATAAATTAATAAAAAAAATCATTTGCTTTTTCTCAAATTTTCACAAGTTGTATGAAAAAACTTTCAAAATTTGAAAAAAGGTTTCGAAAAAGCAATTACTTTTTTTTTATTAATCTATTTCAATGATAGATTCCAAGCAAGGCAAATTAAACAAGGTAGAATTGACAACTGAAATATTTTGTTTTTGTAGGAGTTTTTCCTTCAAATAAATGTAAACAATCGTATTAACCCTTTGCCACCCAAGCACAGTTTTTGTGTCCCATACAATTATTTTACTGAAAACTTAGATAGCATTTGCTTATGCCAAAAATTTATCAATACCGCGAAATATGCTAGCCCAAACAGTAAAGGAGTAACTTTGGCCACTTTGGAATCTACCTCTTTTCGGACCTTTGCGTTATAAAAATGGCGAGTATTAAATATTTGCCGATATCCGCCGGTGGCACCACAAGAAGGTTGTCGCCAGATTGTCGCAGAAACTGGTGCATTGGTTTCCATTAGAGTTTTTTTATACTGAAGTCAAAACCAGGGTACCGTCTTATCAAGGAAAATATGTGTCCACGAAATAAAGTAGTCAATTTTAAAAAAAGTATAAACTTGTTTGGAACCGGTTCTGGACTTTGAAAGGGTTTCGTTTTTTTTTTTTAATTAAAATATCGATTACGATTTAGTTTTCGGTTTCGAGAAATTAATCGGCTTCGCTGTAGTTGTTGTAAGAGGAACGTGACGGACCAAACAGAGTTGTACGGTCTATGCGTCTATGCTCTCACAGCTGCCGATCCACCTTATGCTAATATTCCCATTGCCGATTTCATCAACCCCGTGACCGTGGTTGAAATGGATTTTAGTCGCCTCTTGCGGCAAGCATTCCACTACGGGCATTATCTTAACCCCTAACCCGCAGGGGTCATGATCGATTTTAATCGCTTACAGTTTTGTTTTCGGTCTAAAATCCAATTGAAAAAAAATTAGACCATTCATCTTAGCTAAAATGTGCTAGAGTCTAGCTAATCTGAACTCTAAACTCTGTTTAAACGTGCAAGGAACTGAGGCAAGCGGTATTGTATTTATATGACACAATTTGCTATTTCTTCACACTATGGAAAAAAATTTAAAATCTTAAGCAGAACGGGTTAATATTTTTTTTCATTTGACGGGAAAACTCCTACAGAAAAGAGAGAACTGTCAAGTTCACTATTACTTTGTTTAATATACTTTGATTCCAAGGCAAATTCACCAAGGTAGAATTGACAACTGAAATATTTTGTTTTTGTAGGAGTTTTTCCTTCAAAAAAATGTAAATAAGCGTATTAACACTTTGCCACCCAAGTACAGTTTTTGTGTCTCATACAATTGTTTTACTGAAAAATTAGATAGCATTTGCTCAGGCCAAAAAAGGATCAATACCGCAAAATATGCTATCCCAAATAGTAACGGAATAACTTTGGCTACTTTGGAATCTACCTCTTTTCGGCGAGTATTGAATATTTGTCGATTTCCGCCGATGTCACCAAAAGAAGGTTGCCGCCAGAGTGTCGCAGAAACTGGTGGATTGGTTTTCATTAGAGTTTTTATACTGAAGTCAAAACCAGGGTACCGTCTTATCAAGGAAAAGGTCCGCGAAATGAAGTAATCAATTTATAAAAAAAAGTACAAATTTGTTTGGAACCGGTTCTGGATTTTAGACCGGTTTCGTTTTTTTTTTTTTTATTAAAATAACGGTTACGATTTAGTTTTCGGTTTCGAGAAATTAATCGGCTCGCTGTTGCTGTTGTAAGAGGGACGTGACGGACCAAACAGAGTTGTACGGTATTGAGTCTATGCTCTTACAGCTGCCGAACCACCAACCCCCTGACCGTGGTCGAAATGGATTTTAGTTGCCTCTTGCGACAAGCATTCCACCATGAGCATATTCTAAACCCCTAACCCGCAGGGGTCATGAATCGATTTTAATCTCTTACAGTTTCGTTTTCGGTCTAAGATCGAGTTGAAACAAGTAAGGAAAGCTGTCTTCGGCTGTGCCGAAGGCTAAATACCTTTCATGAATAAGCGTCACGATTTTCACTGTTTGATCCCCAGTACAGCCTGTGTGAATTTAACTTTAGCTCATACCGAAATTATCGGAGCTATCGATTATATGGGGACGATGTGTTATATTGGTCCAATCTCATTAATTTTTAACATCGACATTCCACATTCTAAAATAGCAACATTTACGAAATTTCACGTTCCTACCGGTATAATTACAGGAGTTATCTACCAAAATCCGTTTATCGGAACAATCGATTGTATGGGGGCTATGTGAAATATTTATCCCATTTCAATGATTTTCAACATCGACATTTTACTAATAAAAATAGCGACGCTTCCAAAACTTCACGTTCCTATGTGTTTAATTACAGGACATATAGCCCAAAATCCGCTTATCGGAATAATCGATTGTATGGGAGCTATGTGAAAATATTTATGCCATCTCAATGATTTTCAACATCGATATTTCACATATAAAAATAGCGATACTTCCACAATTTCACGTTCCTACCTATATAATTACAGGAGTTATCTACCAAAATCCGTTTATCGGAACAATCGATTGTATGGGGGCTATGTGAAATATTTATCCAATCTCGATGATTTTCAACATCAATATTTCACATATAAAAAAAGCAATACGTCCAAACTTTCACGTTTCTACATGTTTAATTGCAGGAGTTATAGCCCAAAATCCGTTTATCGGAATAATCGATTGTATGGGAGCTATGTGAAATATTTATCCCATCTCTATGAGTTTCAACATCGACATTTCACATATAAAAATAGCAATACTTACAAAATTTCACGTTCCTACGTGTTTAATTACAGGAGTTATAGCCCAAAATCCGTTTATCGGAATAATCGATTGTATGGGAGCTATGTGAAATATTTATCCCATCTCTATGATTTTCAGCATCGATATTTCACATATAAAAATAGCAACACTTATAAAATTTCACGTACCTTCGTGTTTAATTACAGGAGTTATAGCCCAAAATCCGTTTATCGGAATAATCGGTTGTATGGGAGCTATATGTTATATTGGTCCGATCTTGCTGGTTCCGACAAATGATTCCTATATTGGAAAATGGTGGCCGCATACCAAATTTCAGCCAAATATCTCAAAAACTGAGGGACTAGTTTGCGTTCAAACAGACAGACAGACAGACGGACAGACGGACAGACGGACATGGCTAAATCAACTCATCTCGTCATCCTGATCATTTCGGTATACTTATTGATGGGTCTATCTCTTCTTCTTCTCATATTTACAAACATCGGACCAAAGTTATAATACCATTTCATGTTCATGAAAGGTATAAAAATATTAGACCATTCATCTTAGCTAAAATGTGCTAGAGTTTAGCTAATCCGAACTATAATCTTTATTTAAACGTGCAAGGAACTAAGGCAAGTGTGTTGTATTTATGTGAAACAATTTGCTTTTTCTTCACACTATTGAAACAATTTAAAAATCTTAAACAGAACGGGTTAATATTTTTTTTCATTTGACGGAAAAACTCCTACAGAACAGAGAGAACTGTCAAGTTCACTATTACTTTGTTTAATATACTTTGATAGATTCCAAAAAAAATAATAATAGTTAGACAATTTACAAGGTCTCTTATTCGGCGTATCTGCTACTATTTCAAAACTATCAAATCTTCTTTCTTCTCATTTCTCATATAAAATTTGAATAGCACATAAAATTGAGCAACCTGTGTAAATCCTATAAATATTAGGTAGGCTCGTGAAATTTCGTAACTATTGCTCTGTTAGAAAGTGGAATGTCGATGTTAAAAATCAATGAGATTGGACCAACAAATCACATCGCCCCCATATAATCGATAATTTCGGTATGAGCTAAAGTTAAATTCACACAGGGTGTACTGTGGATCGAACAGTGAAAATCGTGACGCTTATTCATGAAAGGTATATAGCCTTCGGCACAGCCGCAGACAGCTTTCCTTACTTGTTTTTTTTTTTTTGTTAAATGTCAGTTTTTTCTTTAAAATTTTCATTACAACATTCAACATATTATAGTGCTCACAAGAGTTGTGTTATTGGAATAGTATATAAAACAGCAAGAAGGCAGTAAACTCAATTGCCGTCATCAACAAGAAGGCACTAAAATAATTCTTCTGCCTAGTGATTTTACTCCCTTCTTGCTGTTGACGGCAATTGAGTTTACTGCCTTCTTGAATTGCGTGTATTACCTTCTTGCTATGTACGGCAGTATAAAGCTACATTTACACTGCACCAAATGCGTCAAGTTTTTTCGAGACCGTTCATTCGCAGATTGAATTAGATCACCAAATTAGGTCAAATTAAATTAAATTCATCTAATTTGGCAAACAAATTCATTCTGCGGACAAACATTCTCGAAATAACTTCGGCAAATGCGACGCATTTGGTGCAGTGTAAATGTATTATAAGATACCTTATGATTTGCCTAAATAATTTTGGATTAAAAACATCTTTAGCCAGATATGTTACATGTATGCCCGGTTTTCAGAGCAAGTTTAAACTACAGTGGGAGTTTAAACTTAGTATAAACGGCCAAATTTGCAGAGATAACATCGAGTCAACTTTGTGTGTGGTTTTACATTTGCACTGAAATACCGGGCCTTAATCGCTTATAAGCAAAATACTGTAAAAGTCTTGAGAGTCTTGTAAAAATTCAATATTTTGATATTAAAAATCGCCATAATAACTTCTGATAAATCTAAAACGTTAAGTCGATCTAAGCAGTTGTTACAAATCGCCACAGAAATGTTAACTTTGCAACTCTGCGACATACCAACTATCATTTTGAGATCAGTTAAGGGTCTTTTCGGGGTTATTAAGGGATCATTTTGGGATCACTTTACGGTCATATCGAGATAATTTTCGGATCATTTGGGGTCATATTGGGATCATTTTTAGGGGATAATTTTATGGTCACTTTGGGATAATTTTGAGGGTCATTTTGTGATCATTTTGGGGTAATTTTTGGGCAATGTTGAGGTCATTTTAGGGTAATTTTGGGATCATTTCGGGATCATTTTAGGATCATTTTGGGACTATTTTTTGTCATTTTTAGAGTCGCTTTGGGATCATTTTGGACTGCGTGACCGATGAAATTTGACATAGAGATAGTATGCTTGATTTTAAGATTGTGCGCTTGGGTGTTTCCACTTAGGGCGGTATACAGGTTGAGACCTATCTATTTTTTCTGAAATATTGAGCAAGATATGCCAATATGGGTATCAAATCAAAGGTACCTTTAGCCGAAACCAACCATGATTTCGTAAAAATGTGTTGGATAGTAGATATACTTCATTCTAGGATTTTCTACTTGGATTTGCCACCTTAGTCGGTGTATAAAGTTGCCACCTATTTGGTATTTTTTCGGAAATTCATTTTGTTCATTCAGTTTATGTTGGTAAGTAAGAATATTGGAAAAAATGTAAAAATCGAAAACACTGAGCAAGCTCGGTCACCGCAGTACCTGGGTGTTAAGTGACTTAAGCATTACTGCGGATCGCAACAGAAATGTTATCGTTCCAGCACAGAAAGGAGATAGGCTTTGTTCCAGAGCTCACAAAGAAATCAATAAAAGCAGAACATGATAGTATGTTGCTAATGACCCATTTAAACGGGCCGATTTCCTGATAGGTAAATAATGACGATTCGACAGTAATATAATTTATAAATCTAGTGCCATTTTTTGATCCATCACACATTGGTAACAAAAATGCAGTAATATCTATATTCCAATATGTAGGTCTTTCAAATCGTTATCAACAACATCATCAGCATAATCAACATAACAACAAAACGCGATATGTGAAGACGTACACATGAATATTTTATGTATAAAAACCTGATAGTAAACAAAACCAATTTTAGCGCAACGGCCGCCGTGGTGTAGCGGTTAAGTGTTCGGCCTTCTACACCAAGTCGTGGCGGTTCGATGCCCGACAAAAGTAACATCAAAAATTAGAATTTTTCTAAACGGGGTCGCCCCTCGGCAGTAGTTTGGCAAACTCTCCGGGTGTATTTCTGCCATGAGAAGCTTCTCAGCAAAAAATTCATTTGCTTTGCAAGTGCCGTTCGGAGTCGGCAAAAAACTGTAGGTCCCGCCAACTTGTAGGAAAACTCAAAAGCAACACACCACAAGTTGGAAAGAGAAGCTCGGCTAAAAATCTCGTTAGAGGTTATGATAACCTGTTGGTATTTCGCCGCCATTAGTTTTTTTTTTTTATTAAATTTTAAAGGATACTAAAAAATATTTAATTGGGACCTGAGATACATGTCAATTAAGCTGTTCGTTCTCTCAACTTTTTTGCAAATATTGGGTTCGCCAGGCGGAATATGATAGATTTTGACCTAAAATTAAGCTGCGCAAAAATTTCACTCGAATTGGATAACTTTTAGAACTTACACGTTGCATTTGAAAATTTTAAAAACTATATGCATTCAAGGTGCAGCAGATTATATAAAAACATTGATAGCCGTAAACTTGGTACATATTTATTACGTGAAAAAAGTGCTGATTCCGATTCTGAAGAGAAAAATCAAAAATTCGCTATAGGGTTTGAGATTTCTAAAAGTTATCGTTTTTAAAAAAATGAGAAAACACTATTTTTGTATTTTACGAAAAATCTCCAGCTATGCTTATCCGATCGAACCCCGTTATTCACCGGCTTGTTATATAATCTGTTGCACCTTGAATGCATATAGTTTTTAAAAATTTTAAATGCAACGTGCAAGTTCTAAAAGTTATCCAATTCGATTGAAATTTTGCATAGCTTATTTTTAGACCAAAATCTATCATATTCCGGCCGGCAAAAAAAAAATGTTTCTTAACGAACAGCTTAATGTACATACATATGTGTGACTCCTGCATTACAAAAGCAGTTGCATGTACATATGTATGTAAAAATATAAGTTCATTGTAATGAGCAACTTGAAAATATGTGACAACGAAACTGGTTAAGATGTTTACTCCTTGAGTATGCAAACATATGCACATACTTACATTAAGTTAATGAAAGTGAAACTTGTCCGGTTTTCGGCGGATTCTTTAAGTCTGTACCATTGACTGAATATTTGTATGTTTTTACCAAAACAGGGGGGTCACTCTGTATTGCGATTCGAAATTCAATGCGATTCGAAAGTGAAATGCGATGCGATAAGCAAATGGTACTCTGTATTGCTATAGCATTGCTAACAGTGCTGCGTTCTGCGGCCTTTGGTTATTTTCTTGCCCGGGTTGGCATCACTGTTGTAAAACTAACCGCAAGTTGACAATTTTCATTGCATACTTCAAGTGAAGGCTCTTGTCCTATGCTTTTACCCATACCCTTTTTTTTATTTGGCGCCTAACTGTATGCTATGCTGCAAACACTTGTAGTTGCAAAATATATTTGTACCTATATATATACCTTTTATGTGTATTGAAATATGTGTGCATGCGTGTGCATATGCAAAAGCACGTCCGTATAAACATAATTTTATTAGTTTGATTGAAGTTTTCTTACAAATTTTTGGTAATTATTTTGTAAATTTAAAAGTTAAACAAAATATTTTTCAAAAAAAAAAATATTTTTTTGATTAATTTTGCGAAATAAGCGCCAAAATAAACATGTTTTTCGATAAGAAAGGTAAGTATACTAATAGCTCTACAATAATTTACAAGAATATGTTTAAACATTTAATTTTATTCAAAATTGTTTAGCGGTGCGATAGCGGTTCGACTGCGTTTTGTTGTAGGAAGACAAATCCGAATGTACAAAGCATTTGACATTTCACTTTCGCGATACAGAGTGTACGCGATTCGAGAGGGAAAAAATGAATGCGAAAAGGGAAAAAACAAATCCGAAAATGTCAATTTCCGTTGCGATAGTTGAGTTACAGAGTGTCGCTAAGGCAAATGCGAAAAAATTTTCTTTCGCATCGCAATACAGAGTGACCCCCCTGGTAAGTCTACCATCGCCCAAATTTTCACGATACGCCAAATCCTGGAGAAGACCCATGATAAGAGAATCGACACTCACCATCTCTTTGTCGATTTTAAAGCCGCTTTTGACAGCGTAAAAAGGAGTTGCCTGTATGCCGCCATGTCTGAATTTGACTTCCCTGCAAAGCTTATACGGCTTTGCTAAATGACGTTGAGCAATACCAACAGCTCCGTCAGAATCGGGAAGGACCTCTCTGAGCCATTTGAAACCAAACGAGGCTTCAGACAGGGCGACTCCCTTTCGTGCGATTTCTTCAATCTGATGCTGGAGAAGATAATTCGAGCAGCAGAGCTAAACCGCAATGGTACAATCTTTTACAAGAGCGTACAATTGCTGGCGTATGCCGATGATATTGATATCATTGGCCTTAACAACCGCGCCGTAAGCGCTGCCTTCTCTGGACTGGATAAGGAAGCGAAAAAAGTGGGTCTTGCCGTGAACGAGGACAAGACGAAGTATTTGCTGTCATCAAAGAAAGAATCGGCGCACCTGCGCCTTGGCAGCCATGTCACTGTTGATAGTTACAAATTTGAAACTGTGAGGGACTTCGTCTATTTGGGAACCAGTATCAACACCGAAAATAATATCAGTCTAGAAATCCAGGGGAGAATCACTCTTGCCAACAAGTGCTACTTTGGACTGAGTAGGCAATTGAGAAGTAAAGTCCTCTCTCGAAGAACAAAGATCACGCTCTATAAGACTCTCATCATACCTGTCCTGATGTATGGCTCAGATTCATGGACAATGTCAAGAGAAGATGAGATGACCCTTGGAGTATTTGAGAGGAAAGTTCTCCGGAAGATTTATGGTCCTTCCCGTGATGCCAACGGCGAGTATCGAAGGAAATTTAACGATGAGCTGTACGAGCTCTACGCAGATCTGACCATAGTCCAGCGAATTAAAGCCCAAAGACTCCGCTGGCTGGGCCATGTTATGCGAATGGACAAAAAAGCTCCAGCACAGAAGGTTTTCCTATCATCGCCTGAATTCGGCAGCAGAGGAAGGGGGAGGCCTCGACTGAGATGGAAATAACAGGTGGAGGATGACTGGAACTCCCTTGGGGTTTCCAATTGGCGTCGGTTATCGCTAAAAAGGAATGACTGGCGTGCTTTGATACGAAACGGCCAAAATCGCTTAGGCTGTTAAGCGCCAATAAATGATGAAATAAGCGCCAAAATAAACATGTTTTTCGATAAGAAAGGTAAGTATACTAATAGCTCTACAATAATTTACAAGAATATGTTTAAAAATTTAATTTTATTCAAAATTGTTTAGCGGTGCGATAGCGGTTCGACTACGTTTTGTTGTAGGAAGACAAATCCGAAAGTACAAAGCAATTGACATTTCACTTTCGCGATACAGAGTGTACGCGATTCGAGAGGGAAAAAATGAATGCGAAAAGGGAAAAAACAAATTCGAAAATGTCAATTTCCGTTGCGATAGTTGAGTTACAGAGTGTCGCTAAGGCAAATGCGAAAAAATTTTCTTTCGCATTGCAATACAGAGTGACCCCCCTGGTTTTGTTTTGATTATCAACTTCGGAAGTTAGTTTCACAATTGTTTTGCAAGTAAAGGCTAATTTGCACGGGTCAATTTTTATCGTTCTACTGCTCCACCTACAATTACAAGGGGTACATCGATCGAATTGCTATTTACATATAGGTTAGATTAGGTGACTGCCGCGGAGGCACACTTAGGCCCGTTTTGAAAGGCCCGTTGTGATACCACCAACACTCATCATCTTTGCAGCTCCTACAGCATCGTCGGTAGAACACACCTAGCCCTTCTGCGTGTCTACCATTTTGGTCAGGTTTGTTTGGATGTCCGGTACCCTGGGGATTGTTGCAATCTTTCGTTGGCTTGTACTCCTTCAGCATTAGCTTGCATGTGGCAAACGGCATACCCAAGCGCTCTTTATCCCGAAGAACCTGCTTGGTCGTACCCTGCCTGGCAAGTTCGTCTACCTTACAGTTTCCCTCAATGTCCCTGTGACACGGGACCAATGTGAGGTTCGCGCGGTTTTGTTGGGCCATCTCTTGAAGAGATCGACGACAGCTGAGCGTCAGTTCAGAGTTGGACGAATAAGAGCAAGATATCCTCGCCGATAGCGCGTTTACTTATTCAGGCCCCGGTATCCAAGATTGCCGAGACTTCAGCCTGGAAGGCGCTGCAATGATCAGGTAGTCTGAAGGAGGGCTCAAGTTCCAGATCCCTTGAAAAAACCCCTCCTCCAACTCTGCCGTCTAGCTTCGAGCTGTCAGAGTAAACAGAAATGCCGCCATTAGTAGCGGGGCAACGATCCGCCCTCTCCCATTCCTCCCTGCTGGGAATTTTTGTTTTGAAGCAGCTGTTGTGGCCGCACATCAATCTCTGCTTAGAGGGAGAAAACTGTAAGATTCCAGAATACTGAAGTGTCCAGTTGTGCTTGCGCCCCAGCCAGACGTTTCCCTTAGACGCAAAGCCTCTGCTGCCCAGTCCGCTTCCAGATCGAACGGCAAAATGCCTAGAATGGCCTGAAGAGCTTCGTTGGCCGTTGTTCTTATCGTGCCGCTAATACAGATAATGCCAAATTTGTGGACTTTACCTAACAGATTCAGGTTGGTGGCCTTGCTCAGCGCAGGCCACCACACCACGACTCCATATAGCATGATAGGTCGGATAATTGCAGTGTAGATCCATCTGCATATTTTGGGGCTGAGACCCCTCTTTTTGCCAATGGCTCTTTTGCACGTGTAAAATGCAACACACGCCTTCCTCTGGCGCTGAATAATATTCTCCTTCCAGTTTAACTTCTTCTCCATAACTGTGCCCAAGAATTTGGCTTTATCAGCCAAGTTCAGGCTCACGCCATTAAGTTCTGGCAGAGAACGTAGAAAATAGAGAAGTTGCAAGTGCGAATATGCGTGTAAAACGTCAAATCCTAAGTATTTTGCTTGCATGTACAAAAGCGATTCAGCTTTAAAAAAAAATTACAAATTTTTTAATAAATAGTAAAATTTATGAGTGTCTCCTTTTAAATGTCCATAACATACCTATTCTTTATTGAAATAATTTAACAAAAAAAGCAATTGCTTTCTTGCTTGCTCGAAACCTTTTCTAAATTCTTGAAAGTTTCTTCCATGTCAAATTTGTAAAAATTTTAGAAAAAATCAGTTTAGTTTTTGTTATAAATTTATTTATCCCATATGATTGCAATTGTATTGTTTGTAGCATTTTTCAACTTGTTTTCGCCAAAACTCAAAAGAATAATTTGATAAAATTACTCGACTGGTAAAAGTTCACAAAATTTTCCAAGTTCGTAAATATAATGACCAATAACAATAACTAAAATATTATTTCATAAAATTATTTACAAAATTTATTGTAAAATTTTGAGAAATAATCAATTGCCCGAAAATTTGGCCCGAAAATTTGGTTCCGTTTTCTTTAGCTACGGCAACTCTTACTCAATGTTTTCATATATTTATATACATACATAAAATCTTGCTGTTTTTTGCTGATTTCTCGAAGATTACTCCAAATTTTTTAAGAAGGTAAGTAGAAAATAATCGTCATATAAAAAAGGAACAATATGAAGTGCAGTTCCATGGATTTATTACAGTGAAAGTGGAGAAAAACGCGTTTGAAAATTCGAAGCGGTAGACGTCAAAATGCAGCGCACAGTGTTCAACTTTAGATAAAAATGCAAACAAAATTCCGTGTTTTATCTTCAGACCCGGAGTTGAGGGACTCGTAAAGAATATAGCTTAAGGCTGCGAGGTTCTGGTTTAATACATTTGATTTAATTTAATTTTCACTTTTAATATTGTTTCCCTCTGGAACATTTTAAGACATAGAAATTAAAATTACTGTCTACCGCCGCGGTATGGTGACTGTGCGCTGACCTGCCATATTGAAAGTGCAAGTACCGAAACAGGTCACACCAAAAATTCTTTGAATAAGTTTTTCAAAACGAGGCCACCTTCGGCAGTGTTCGGCAACGCTCCGGGGGTTTTTCAGCCAAAAAGAAAATGCCTTGCCAGATACCGTGTAAAGGTGGGCCAAAGAGTTTGTAGGTCTCGCCAATGTGTATTAAAACTTAAACCACAAATTGGAAGACAGGCTGGACACTCTGACATACTTGGTTTAAGGGCTCACCGAGGTCTTTTGCGCAGTCTCTGTTCACCATGAGGTGCGGCTGCAAGCGGGCGTCTGTCTTGAAGCAAGCGGCTCGCTATATAAATGTGTAAATATTTTCCAAAAACCCCAAAACGGGTTGTGCGCTGGGTTTGGGGCCCGCCACGTAAAAAACTTAATTCCATTGAAAACTAATGTACCAAAGCCTCGGATGAGAACCCCCTTTAATGTTGACGCCCGAATAAGGCATACTGATTTGGATATTAGGGCATGTACCGGGAATGTCCGGACCCTTTCAAGGGACGGTACCGCTGCCCGACTGGTTGATGTCCTCGTAGGCGCAAAGGCCGGCATCACCGCCCTGCAGGAAATGCGATGGACGGGGCAAGGAAAGACGACCATCGGTCCTTGTGACGTATACTATAGTGGCCAGGCACGCGGCAAAGCGCATGGTGTAGGATTCGTGGTGGGAAAGAGACTTCGCCGCCAAGTATTAGCGTTCACTACTGTGGACGCGCGTCTCGCTGCGATCTGCATCAAGGCGAGGTTTTTCAACATAACATTTATCTGCGCCTATGCGCCGACTGAGGAGACGGACGACGCAGAGCGGGACTCCTTCTACGATAAACTTGAACAGACTTATGATCGTTGCCCCCAGCATGATATCAAAATCGTGCTCGGCGACTTTAATGCCAAGGTGGGCAAGGAAGGAGTCTTTGGTCCTACAGTTGGAAAATTCATCCTCCACGATATAACATCCCCCAACGGCACCTGGTTGATTGACTTCGCCGCTGCTCGCAATATGGGCATCAGTAGTAGCAGGTTCCAGCCTAAGCGAATACACCAAGCCACATGGCTGTCCCCTGATCAAAGAACTAGAAACCAGATTGATCATGTCATGATCGACGGCGGACACAGCTCCACCGTTCTGGACGTGCGTACCCTGCGTGGTCCCAAGATACGCACACGCCTCTGTGCAGCGAAGAAAGTGCGCACAGTAACGGAAGGAAATTTTGACGTCGAGAAGCTGTGCATGACACAGACAGCTGATAATTTCTCCACTCGACTCTCACACCTGCTATCAGAGGGTAATCCTCGACCTAACCATGTAACCGAGCAATGGAAGCATATCTCACACTCATTGCGTACCGCCGCTGAGGCCACTATAGGGTTTCAGCGAGCCCGCAAGATCAACTGGTAGGATGAGGAATGTAGCACTGCCTCGGACAAAAATGCCGCTACATACAGGGAGACGTTGCGAACGGGCGCAACCCGCAGTGTATGGCAACGCTATACTGAGGCGAGGAAGGAATAGAGGCGCCTTTTCAGGAAAAAGAAACGGCAAGCCGAAAGGCGTGAGTGTGAGGAGCTTGAGATGCTGGCTGACAGGAATGATGCCCGAAAATTCTATGAAAAGATACGGTGGATGACGGAAGGTTTAAAGACCGGGGCAAGTTCCTGTAAGGACAATAACGGCGACCGGGTAACCGACGTACAGAATGTACTTAAATTATGGAGGGAGCACTTCTCCTCACTGCTAAATTGCGAGGGAGACGTTGAACCCGATACCCCAATCAGTGACGATGAAAAAGTCGTCCCACCACCTGACTATGATGAAGTGAGGATAGCTATATCCCGGCTCAAAAACAGCAAATCGCCTGGGAAAGACGGACTACCCGCCGAGCTGTTCAACCACGGAAGCAAAGAGCTTGTAAAAAGCATGCATCAGCTCTTATGCAGAATATGGTCAGATAAAGTGCATGCCTCCAGATTGGAATTTAAGTGTGCTCTGCCCAATCCACAAGAAAGGCGATCCCGCTAACCCCACCAACTACCGCGGAATCAGTCTTCTTAATATCGCATATAAGGTTCTTTCTAGCGTGTTGTGTGAAAGGCTCAAGCCCATCGTAGACAAACTGATTGGACCTTATCAGTGTGGCTTTGTAAGTCTACCATCGACCAAATTTTCACGATACGCCAAATCCTGGAGAAGACCCATGATAAAAGAATCGACACTCACTATCTCTTTGTCGATTTTAAAGCCGCTTTTGGCAGCGCAAAAAGGAGTTGCCTGTATGCCGCCATGTCTGAATTTAGCTTCCCTGCAAAGCTTATACGGCTTTGCCAAATGACGTTGAGCAAAACCAACAGACCCGTCAGGAAGGACCTCTCTGAGCCATTTGAAACCAAACGAGGCTTCAGACAGGGCGACTCCCTTTAGTGCGATTTCTTTAACCTGATGCTGGAGAAGATAAGTCGAGCAGCAGAGCTAAACCGCAATGGCACAATCTTTTACAAGAGCGTGCAATTGCTGGCGTATGCCGATGATATTTATATCATTGGCCTTAACAGCCGCGCCGTAAGCGATGCTTTCTCTGGGTTGGATAAGGAAGCGAAAAAAGTGGGTCTTGCGGTGAACGAGGACAAGACGAAGTATCTGCTGTCATCATAGAAAGAATCGGCGCACCTTGGCATCCAAGTCACCGGTGATAGCTACAAGTTTGAAACGGTGAGAGACTTCGTCTATTTGGGAACCAGCATTAACACCGAAAATAATATCAGTCTAGAAATCCAACGGAGAATCACCCTTGTCAACAAGTGTTACTTTGGACTAAGTAGGCAATTGGGAAGTAAAGTCCTCTCTCGACAAACAAAGATCACGCTCTATAAGTCTCTCATCATACCAGTCCTGATGTACGGCTCGGAATCATGGACAGTGTCCAGAGAAGATGAGATAGCCCTTGGAGTATTTGAGAGAAAAGTTCTCCGGAAGATTTATGGTCCTTCCCGTTATGCCAACGGCGAGTATCGAAGGAAATTTAACGATGAGCTGTACGAGATTTACGCAGACCTGACCATAGTTCAGCGGATTAAAGCCCAAAGTCTCCGCTGGCTTGGTCATGTTATGCGAATGGACAAAGAAGCACCAGCACAGAAAGTTTTCCTATCGACACCCGAATTCGGCAGCAGAGGAATGGGGAGACCTCGACTGAGATGGAAACAACAGGTGGAGGATGACTTGAACTACCTTGGGGTTTCCAATTGGCGTCAGTTATCGCTAAAAAGGAATGACTGGCGTGCTTTAGTACGAAACGGCTAAAATCTCCTAGGCGGTTAAGCGTCATTACGACGCAAGCCCAGATTAGATTAGATTCCATGATGTTTGGAATTTGATGGTGCTACGAATGATCTACAGAAAGCAGTTATTAAGATTTACATAGGCTCACTATAGGCTCATACAACTCAACTCGAAGGTGAAATATGTACATTAATTTTTGATGTGATTAAATTACAAATTTGGGGAGGTTTTATCAGTCCTGAAATATTATTTCTGTCAAGTGCCATACTTTTCTTGCCTTTTTTAATAACGAAACCTCAGATATGGCAGTAATCCCATCTGACTGAAGTAAATGCGCGAAATTCAACACATACATATATGTTTCAAGTCAAACTATGGACGTAAGGTAACTTCTTTTTTTCAGGACAATTAAAACTCGAAATGTCGGTAAGGCAAATTCGAAAACGAGGACCATATATGAAAGTCATACATTTTACTTAGCTGCTAAATCGACACATTTATTTTCTTTCAAAAAATCCCACCGATTCTAAGATAAATGAGAAAAGAAAACAAGTAAGGAAAGCTGGTTTCGGCTGTGCCGAAGGCTATATACCTTTCATGAATAAGCGTCACGATTTTCACTGTTCGATCCCCAGTACAGCCTGTGTCAATTTAACTATATTTACTATACACATTACACATCTTTGTTATAATTTAAAAAAACTTACAAAATAATAGGATCCGAGTTATCGGAACAATCGATTGTATGGAGGCTATATATTATACGTGTTCAATTGTACTGACTTACACTATACACATTACATATGTAGAAAGTACTAAAGGTGCAATATTTTACGTTCCTAACTTTTTAAATGCGGAAGTATTGGCCAAAAAACCTTATATCGGAACAACCGGTTGTATGGGGCTATATGTTATATTTACCCGATCTTCTTGATTTTCCTCTACACACTACATAAATTGAAAGTACTCAAGTTGCAAAATTTTATGTTCCTAACTTTTTAATTGCAGAAGTTTTGGCCAAAAAACCTTATATCTGAACAATCGGTTGTATGGGGGCTATATGTTACATTTGCCCGATCTTGTTGATTTTCACTATATACACTACATAAATAGAAAGTACTCGAGTTGCAAAATTTTACGTTCCTAACTTTTTAATTGCAGAAGTTTTGGTCAAAAAACCTTATATCTGAACAATCGGTTGTATGGGGGCTATATGTTACATTTGCCCGATCTTGTTGATTTTCACTATATACACTACATAAATAGAAAGTACTCGAGTTGCAAAATTTTACGTTCCTAACTTTTTAATTGCAGAAGTTTTGGCCAAAAATTCTTATATCTGAACAATCGGTTGTATGGGGGCTATATGTTACATTTGCCCGATCTCGTTGATTTTCACTATATACTCTACATAAATAGAAAATACTCGAGTTGCAAAATTTTACGGTCCTAACTTTTTAATTGCAGAAGTTTTGGCCAAAAAACCTTATATCTGAATAATCGGTTGTATGGGGGCTATATGTTACATTTGCCCGATTTGTTGATTTTCACTATATACACTACATAAATAGAAAGTACTCGAGTTGCAAAATTTTACGTTCCTAACTTTTTAATTGCAGAAGTTTTGGCCAAAAATTCTTATATCTGAACAATCGGTTGTATGGGGGCTATATGTTACATTTGCCCGATCTCGTTGATTTTCACTATATACACTACATAAATAGAAATTACTCGAGTTGCAAAATTTTACGTTCCTAACTTTTTAATTGCGGAAGTTTTGGCCAAAAAACCTTATATCTGAACAATCGGTTGTATGGGGGCTATATGTTATACTGGTCCGATCTTATCAGTTCCGACAAATGATTCCTATATTACAAAATGGTGGCCACATACAAAATTTCAGCCAGATATCTCAAAAATTGAGGGACTAGTTTGCGTTCAAACAGACAGACGGACAGACGGACATGGCTAAATCAACTCATCTCGTCATCCTGATCATTTCGGTATACTTATTGATGGGTCTATCTCTTCTT
This sequence comes from Campiglossa producta, assembly GCA_964058755.1. Taxonomy (NCBI): domain Eukaryota; kingdom Metazoa; phylum Arthropoda; class Insecta; order Diptera; family Tephritidae; genus Campiglossa; species Campiglossa producta. The sequence goes on from CAXKVI010000001.1 coordinate 148,781,989, forward strand.
CTTCTCATATTTACAAACATCGGACCAAAGTTATAATACCATTTCATGTTCATGAAAGGTATAAAAATTTGAATTTGTTGAAATTGCTACACTGTGAAGAGCGGCCATGTTTTTTTTCGGTTTATAAACAAAACAAAAATTTGAAATATGAAAAGTTAAAATTTTTTTAATTGACAAGAGCTCAATGCAGAACCATGCCCGCGGGAAATATATTTAATTAACATGTCGTTGCATCTTTGCAACTGATCTTAAAAAAAAATAATAAAAATGTATTATTCTTTACCTAAAAGCTCACCTAAAGTCATGAATATTTCATGTATATAGTAGCTATCATACAAAATATAAACAAAGCGAAAAACACGTTCGTAAAAGCAAAAATGGCATATCAAGGAAAAGTCCATCGTTTGGAAAAATTGTAACATATTCCGATGTTGCTAAACATTTAGATGACAGAGCAGGATAGGAAGAGGACTTTGAAGCATCGAAGCGAATAACGTTCTAAGTTACAAAATCAGAATTTGTCAGGAGATCAAAAAATCGCTAAAGTCATGTTTTTTTAATTTATTTTTCCATCTGTCTCCTTTTCTTTTATATCTTTCATATTATCAGTTCTACACCTTTCACATGATCTTCCAGTGCCGTTACGAATCGCTTTCGACGCTTCTATGTAATATAATGTATGTCACTTTAAATTTCCCTACTATTTTTAAATGCATTTTTACAGTTTTGGTGTAAAATTTTAGAAAATTTGTTATCTGGACAATGCAAGAGAGCAATACAAAATGTTTTATGCAATGAAACCGGTTTTGAAAAAAATTACACTTAGAACGTTATTCGCGATGGTGCTTCAGCTGACAAGCACTGTATGATTGTTTAGTTCTTTTCCAGCATTTGGTTTACAACACTAATCACATGAATGTCTTAAAACTTCTCTGTGTATGTACTAATTAAAATGAGAAAAAATGAAAAGAAATTAGGCAATTCAAAAGGTCTCCTATTCGGCTTATCTGCTATTATTTTAAAACTGTAATATTTTCTTTGTTGTCATTGCTTATATAAAATTTGAATAGCACAATAATATTAAGCAACCCAATGTGCAGGTGTGCTATTTTGCATTTCCTTGTTTTTTCGTTTGTATGAAAATTTAATTTAGTGTATTCAGACACAACATTCAACCCATATAGTGCTCTCAAGTATTGTGTTGTTGAAATTGTACATAAAGCTATAAAAATCTTGTGAATTTCCTTAATAATAAATCTTATTACACTTAAGTTGTAGATGCAACACCGCAACATAGATATATTATGATAAGTCCTAATACTTAAGTAAGATGTCAGAAACGTCCCTCACTGTTGCAATTTCCTACTGGTGCGCTTATTGTATCATGAAATGTAGTCATTATATATTTTTTTATTTTCTTTGACATTTGAAGTCAATCCCAGTATTGTTTTTTATAAGTCCGAAATCTCGAAAAGAACTTAAAAAATCCCGAATGTTTAAAATAGCTAGTTTCTTACGAATAATATGACATTAAGTTGGATTAAGGCAGTTTTTTGAGTTATTGGTTTTATATACAATCATAAAAGCAGGGTATAAAAGTTAACACCTAATATTGCAGCCCACTTATGAATGGAGAGAAATTTTATAAAATCCCTAACTTTTTTCGCTGGGTGATTTGTATTAACTTCCAAGAGCAGCCACGAGAAACCTTAAGAAGATGTTTGATTATTCCCGGTCTTGTACTAATATAAAAATATTGCTATTTTGTAAAGAAAAAGTTATAGGATATATTTAAACTCTACTTACATATTTTTTAGATCTATTTAAGCATGTTGTTGGTAATGCAAATAATATTGAGGTACTGTCTTCACTTTGTTTGTTAAAATGTATAAAATATCTAAATAATACATATTCGGGATCTCGAAACTTTTGGGCTCACAAAACTAAAATAACTGCCATCCCTACTGTGCCTTTAAGGTGCTGTCATCATTACCCCGTTTCTTATCCGTGCTAAAAAATGTCCCTAATTCGACCAAAGATAACTTGATTTGAAACTCTTTCGCGCGCCTCCAATCTGGTGTACTGATTATGTGTCGCTACTTGGCAGCACTGCATAATCGAGGAACATCTGCCAGCAGAAGCAGCGAAAAATCTGGTTACCAGACAAAATATATTGGCAGAAAACAGTGGGTGTTTTTGCTGTGATTTGGTTTTCAGTTAAAAAGGCGCTAAGAACGCAATAAATAAGAGTATAAAATGCCAATCACAGGGATATGTGTCGTAGGATTTGCGGATGACCAACGTTTACTTTAATTTCCCTATTACCGCGAATAATAACTCGTTCTGAAAGTGAGCAGGTATTACGATGGTAAATTGGTTATTTACTTCGAATAGTAAGGTTAATTAAGAAAAAACTATAAAATAGTACTTTGTAAGAAAAATATACATAAAGTAAACCTTTTCTTGTCACATTTACGTGACTTAGTGTGAAAAAGACAAAAGAACCAAAGTTTAAATCAAAATGCCCAAATTTTATCTTCGCAGTACTGGCACTATTCGACACTGTTATAAAAATAGACACATTTGGAGCGCTCTCAGAGAGCGATAAGTTTCAAATCAAGTCATCTTTGAATTCGACACTGTCGCCGACCAGAACTCCGGTCACCCATTGAAGACTTGTAAAAAGCCGGGATACTACCAAACAGCCACATCGATTGTAAAATCGAGGATTTATTGCTTTTATGAGCTTTTTCCAGGCACTTCAGTAATATGTACAGTTCGACACAAAATTAAAGATGTCTTTCACAATTTGCACAAAATTCAGGGGTGCTTAGCAAAATGGCCATCCAAAATTTCAAAGTTTTTGGCAGATTATTTAGAAAATTTCTTAGTTTTGTAGGACAATCAATTTCAGTGGCATGATGTGCGCGTTAGAACTAACTGAAATATTTTCCTAATTTTTAAGAATTTTTTTCGATGAGGGTGTTAAGTAATTTCTTTCATGCAACGCATGAACAAATTTTAATTTCGCATACAAAAATTACTCAACACCATCGACGAAAATAGTTCTTGAAAATCAGGAAAATATTTCATCTAGTTCTAACTTGCACATAATTACACTGCCTACCAAACTGAGTCCTCAAAAATTTCATACAAAATCTGCCGAAGAAGTTGAAAGTTTAGATGACCGACTTACTCCCCTGAACTTTGTGCAAATTTTAAAAGACATTTCAAATGGTTTTTGCTATACAATTAAATGGAAATTAATTCCACTACTAGTTTTTGTTGACTAAAAAAATCGAAATAAAATACTCATATTTGGAAAGAATTTCCATATTTCAAAGTATAAATCCAAAAAAAAAAGATTCGCTTTTCAAAACTGACGTATGTGTATGACTAATAAAACCATGAAAGAGCTCCGAATTTTTTTATATTCATAAAAGACATGAGTTTCAGCTGAACGTAATATAAACGCACCCTGGCAGTTATCTGTCAAAAATGTGTATTGCCCCTACAACTTGTAGATATGGGAGCAAGGCAAATTCATATATGGTAATAGCAGGGCGAATTCGGCAATATTCGCTGTGCGTTGAAGATCTTTAAAAATACTGAAACACTTTCGAAGTTGATAAATTTAAACGTGGCACTGCCAAATTTTTCCAAACTAAATATGTCACTATATGGACCTGGTGTAAAATTTTCTTAAAGATTGCTGGAAGAATTTGACCGTGAATAAAATAATTACACATACATATTTATTTTTTATTTATGTGACAAAAGCTTATTTAATTAAATTAAATTCAATAATGTGTTCAGAGGGTTAGTAAAATATGCCCAAAAAGCTTCATAACTACCACGCTAGCAACACTAATAAGGCAGTTTATGTGAAGACCAGGCATGTTGTACCTTTCAAAATCATACGTTTTTTATATTTTAACTTGAATTTTCCCAAATTCTCATATTTCTTACACGCGGATAAGCTTTTTCCACTAATTTTATGTTATAGATTATTATAATATTAAATGTAAATTTTTTTTCAAACTCTTAAAAAGTTTTGGTACTATTTTAGGGAGTAAATTAGCATTTTTTCAATAACTGATTCATACTGAATGCGCTGAATTAACTCTCCAAAAGAAGCAAATCAACTGAATGGCCATTCTGAATTAAACAGCTTTTCTTCGTAATTCTATTTTGAATTCTTGTTGAATTGACTCTTGGTGGATTTATAAATCATGATTTCTGTAAAGAATTGCTGAATGCGTAAATTGAAGTTAAATTCTTCAACGATGAAAAAAAATTTCAAATACTGAATGAAGAAAAACTATGATTTCAAACAGCAAAATATTTAATTCTTTAACAGCTCTGCAATGTGCGAATCAAACGAAAGGTGCTAACGAGTGTTGTCATAAGCAATACCTATTGATAATTTAAATATTTCAAATATCTACTAAAATGTGAGACAGGAAAACAGAAGAGTGGGAGGTTCGCGGAGATTTACCTTTAGGCGGGATAACATCTACCGGATCTGCTAGTCATTCAAGAAATTTTGTGTTCCAGGAGCAAAAAAAAAGACATTTATAGTTCTATACATCGAGATGTTTTGAAACATCCGTTTTATTAATTTTTTGGGTAATATTTATACCTTACATTTACGCTTGCATACAATAGCTGTTAATTGGTAAACATCTCTCCAAACTATGCCTTCTTGGCACATTTTCCCGACCCATGTATTCTTGTTTCGGTTCCTTCACTTCTCCTAGGCGGTTAAGCGTCATTACGACGCAAGCCCAGATTAGATTAGATTCCATGATGTTTGGAATTTGATGGTGCTACGAATGATCTACAGAAAGCAGTTATTAAGATTTACATAGGCTCACTATAGGCTCATACAACTCAACTCGAAGGTGAAATATGTACATTAATTTTTGATGTGATTAAATTACAAATTTGGGGAGGTTTTATCAGTCCTGAAATATTATTTCTGTCAAGTGCCATACTTTTCTTGCCTTTTTTAATAACGAAACCTCAGATATGGCAGTAATCCCATCTGACTGAAGTAAATGCGCGAAATTCAACACATACATATATGTTTCAAGTCAAACTATGGACGTAAGGTAACTTCTTTTTTTCAGGACAATTAAAACTCGAAATGTCGGTAAGGCAAATTCGAAAACGAGGACCATATATGAAAGTCATACATTTTACTTAGCTGCTAAATCGACACATTTATTTTCTTTCAAAAAATCCCACCGATTCTAAGATAAATGAGAAAAGAAAACAAGTAAGGAAAGCTGGTTTCGGCTGTGCCGAAGGCTATATACCTTTCATGAATAAGCGTCACGATTTTCACTGTTCGATCCCCAGTACAGCCTGTGTCAATTTAACTATATTTACTATACACATTACACATCTTTGTTATAATTTAAAAAAACTTACAAAATAATAGGATCCGAGTTATCGGAACAATCGATTGTATGGAGGCTATATATTATACGTGTTCAATTGTACTGACTTACACTATACACATTACATATGTAGAAAGTACTAAAGGTGCAATATTTTACGTTCCTAACTTTTTAAATGCGGAAGTATTGGCCAAAAAACCTTATACCGGAACAACCGGTTGTATGGGGCTATATGTTATATTTACCCTATCTTCTTGATTTTCCTCTACACACTACATAAATTGAAAGTACTCAAGTTGCAAAATTTTATGTTCCTAACTTTTTAATTGCAGAAGTTTTGGTCAAAAAACCTTATATCTGAACAATCGGTTGTATGGGGGCTATATGTTACATTTGCCCGATCTTGTTGATTTTCACTATATACACTACATAAATAGAAAGTACTCGAGTTGCAAAATTTTACGTTCCTAACTTTTTAATTGCAGAAGTTTTGGCCAAAAATTCTTATATCTGAACAATCGGTTGTATGGGGGCTATATGTTACATTTGCCCGATCTCGTTGATTTTCACTATATACTCTACATAAATAGAAAGTACCCGAGTTGCAAAATTTTACGGTCCTAACTTTTTAATTGCAGAAGTTTTGGCCAAAAAACCTTATATCTGAATAATCGGTTGTATGGGGGCTATATGTTACATTTGCCCGATTTGTTGATTTTCACTATATACACTACATAAATAGAAAGTACTCGAGTTGCAAAATTTTACGTTCCTAACTTTTTAATTGCAGAAGTTTTGGCCAAAAATTCTTATATCTGAACAATCGGTTGTATGGGGGCTATATGTTACATTTGCCCGATCTCGTTGATTTTCACTATATACACTACATAAATAGAAATTACTCGAGTTGCAAAATTTTACGTTCCTAACTTTTTAATTGCGGAAGTTTTGGCCAAAAAACCTTATATCTGAACAATCGGTTGTATGGGGGCTATATGTTATACTGGTCCGATCTTATCAGTTCCGACAAATGATTCCTATATTACAAAATGGTGGCCACATACAAAATTTCAGCCAGATATCTCAAAAATTGAGGGACTAGTTTGCGTTCAAACAGACAGACGGACAGACGGACATGGCTAAATCAACTCATCTCGTCATCCTGATCATTTCGGTATACTTATTGATGGGTCTATCTCTTCTTCTTCTCATATTTACAAACATCGGACCAAAGTTATAATACCATTTCATGTTCATGAAAGGTATAAAAATTTGAATTTGTTGAAATTGCTACACTGTGAAGAGCGGCCATGTTTTTTTTCGGTTTATAAACAAAACAAAAATTTGAAATATGAAAAGTTAAAATTTTTTTAATTGACAAGAGCTCAATGCAGAACCATGCCCGCGGGAAATATATTTAATTAACATGTCGTTGCATCTTTGCAACTGATCTTAAAAAAAAATAATAAAAATGTATTATTCTTTACCTAAAAGCTCACCTAAAGTCATGAATATTTCATGTATATAGTAGCTATCATACAAAATATAAACAAAGCGAAAAACACGTTCGTAAAAGCAAAAATGGCATATCAAGGAAAAGTCCATCGTTTGGAAAAATTGTAACATATTCCGATGTTGCTAAACATTTAGATGACAGAGCAGGATAGGAAGAGGACTTTGAAGCATCGAAGCGAATAACGTTCTAAGTTACAAAATCAGAATTTGTCAGGAGATCAAAAAATCGCTAAAGTCATGTTTTTTTAATTTATTTTTCCATCTGTCTCCTTTTCTTTTATATCTTTCATATTATCAGTTCTACACCTTTCACATGATCTTCCAGTGCCGTTACGAATCGCTTTCGACGCTTCTATGTAATATAATGTATGTCACTTTAAATTACCCTACTATTTTTAAATGCATTTTTACAGTTTTGGTGTAAAATTTTAGAAAATTTGTTATCTGGACAATGCAAGAGAGCAATACAAAATGTTTTATGCAATGAAACCGGTTTTGAAAAAAATTACACTTAGAACGTTATTCGCGATGGTGCTTCAGCTGACAAGCACTGTATGATTGTTTAGTTCTTTTCCAGCATTTGGTTTACAACACTAATCACATGAATGTCTTAAAACTTCTCTGTGTATGTACTAATTAAAATGAGAAAAAATGAAAAGAAATTAGGCAATTCAAAAGGTCTCCTATTCGGCTTATCTGCTATTATTTTAAAACTGTAATATTTTCTTTGTTGTCATTGCTTATATAAAATTTGAATAGCACAATAATATTAAGCAACCCAATGTGCAGGTGTGCTATTTTGCATTTCCTTGTTTTTTCGTTTGTATGAAAATTTAATTTAGTGTATTCAGACACAACATTCAACCCATATAGTGCTCTCAAGTATTGTGTTGTTGAAATTGTACATAAAGCTATAAAAATCTTGTGAATTTCCTTAATAATAAATCTTATTACACTTAAGTTGTAGATGCAACACCGCAACATAGATATATTATGATAAGTCCTAATACTTAAGTAAGATGTCAGAAACGTCCCTCACTGTTGCAATTTCCTACTGGTGCGCTTATTGTATCATGAAATGTAGTCATTATATATTTTTTTATTTTCTTTGACATTTGAAGTCAATCCCAGTATTGTTTTTTATAAGTCCGAAATCTCGAAAAGAACTTAAAAAATCCCGAATGTTTAAAATAGCTAGTTTCTTACGAATAATATGACATTAAGTTGGATTAAGGCAGTTTTTTGAGTTATTGGTTTTATATACAATCATAAAAGCAGGGTATAAAAGTTAACACCTAATATTGCAGCCCACTTATGAATGGAGAGAAATTTTATAAAATCCCTAACTTTTTTCGCTGGGTGATTTGTATTAACTTCCAAGAGCAGCCACGAGAAACCTTAAGAAGATGTTTGATTATTCCCGGTCTTGTACTAATATAAAAATATTGCTATTTTGTAAAGAAAAAGTTATAGGATATATTTAAACTCTACTTACATATTTTTTAGATCTATTTAAGCATGTTGTTGGTAATGCAAATAATATTGAGGTACTGTCTTCACTTTGTTTGTTAAAATGTATAAAATATCTAAATAATACATATTCGGGATCTCGAAACTTTTGGGCTCACAAAACTAAAATAACTGCCATCCCTACTGTGCCTTTAAGGTGCTGTCATCATTACCCCGTTTCTTATCCGTGCTAAAAAATGTCCCTAATTCGACCAAAGATAACTTGATTTGAAACTCTTTCGCGCGCCTCCAATCTGGTGTACTGATTATGTGTCGCTACTTGGCAGCACTGCATAATCGAGGAACATCTGCCAGCAGAAGCAGCGAAAAATCTGGTTACCAGACAAAATATATAGGCAGAAAACAGTGGGTGTTTTTGCTGTGATTTGGTTTTCAGTTAAAAAGGCGCTAAGAACGCAATAAATAAGAGTATAAAATGCCAATCACAGGGATATGTGTCGTAGGATTTGCGGATGACCAACGTTTACTTTAATTTCCCTATTACCGCGAATAATAACTCGTTCTGAAAGTGAGCAGGTATTACGATGGTAAATTGGTTATTTACTTCGAATAGTAAGGTTAATTAAGAAAAAACTATAAAATAGTACTTTGTAAGAAAAATATACATAAAGTAAACCTTTTCTTGTCACATTTACGTGACTTAGTGTGAAAAAGACAAAAGAACCAAAGTTTAAATCAAAATGCCCAAATTTTATCTTCGCAGTACTGGCACTATTCGACACTGTTATAAAAATAGACACATTTGGAGCGCTCTCAGAGAGCGATAAGTTTCAAATCAAGTCATCTTTGAATTCGACACTGTCGCCGACCAGAACTCCGGTCACCCATTGAAGACTTGTAAAAAGCCGGGATACTACCAAACAGCCACATCGATTGTAAAATCGAGGATTTATTGCTTTTATGAGCTTTTTCCAGGCACTTCAGTAATATGTACAGTTCGACACAAAATTAAAGATGTCTTTCACAATTTGCACAAAATTCAGGGGTGCTTAGCAAAATGGCCATCCAAAATTTCAAAGTTTTTGGCAGATTTTTTAGAAAATTTCTTAGTTTTGTAGGACAATCAATTTCAGTGGCATGATGTGCGCGTTAGAACTAACTGAAATATTTTCCTAATTTTTAAGAATTTTTTTCGATGAGGGTGTTAAGTAATTTCTTTCATGCAACGCATGAACAAATTTTAATTTCGCATACAAAAATTACTCAACACCATCGACGAAAATAGTTCTTGAAAATCAGGAAAATATTTCATCTAGTTCTAACTTGCACATAATTACACTGCCTACCAAACTGAGTCCTCAAAAATTTCATACAAAATCTGCCGAAGAAGTTGAAAGTTTAGATGACCGACTTACTCCCCTGAACTTTGTGCAAATTTTAAAAGACATTTCAAATGGTTTTTGCTATACAATTAAATGGAAATTAATTCCACTACTAGTTTTTGTTGACTAAAAAAATCGAAATAAAATACTCATATTTGGAAAGAATTTCCATATTTCAAAGTATAAATCCAAAAAAAAAAGATTCGCTTTTCAAAACTGACGTATGTGTATGACTAATAAAACCATGAAAGAGCTCCGAATTTTTTTATATTCATAAAAGACATGAGTTTCAGCTGAACGTAATATAAACGCACCCTGGCAGTTATCTGTCAAAAATGTGTATTGCCCCTACAACTTGTAGATATGGGACCAAGGCAAATTCATATATGGTAATAGCAGGGCGAATTCGGCAATATTCGCTGTGCGTTGAAGATCTTTAAAAATACTGAAACACTTTCGAAGTTGATAAATTTAAACGTGGCACTGCCAAATTTTTCCAAACTAAATATGTCACTATATGGACCTGGTGTAAAATTTTCTTAAAGATTGCTGGAAGAATTTGACCGTGAATAAAATAATTACACATACATATTTATTTTTTATTTATGTGACAAAAGCTTATTTAATTAAATTAAATTCAATAATGTGTTCAGAGGGTTAGTAAAATATGCCCAAAAAGCTTCATAACTACCACGTTAGCAACACTAATAAGGCAGTTTATGTGAAGACCAGGCATGTTGTACCTTTCAAAATCATACGTTTTTTATATTTTAACTTGAATTTTCCCAACTTCTCATATTTCTTACACGCGGATAAGCTTTTTCCACTAATTTTATGTTATAGATTATTATAATATTAAATGTAAATTTTTTTTCAAATTCTTAAAAAGTTTTGGTACTATTTTAGGGAGTAAATTAGCATTTTTTCAATAACTGATTCATACTGAATGCGCTGAATTAACTCTCCAAAAGAAGCAAATCAACTGAATGGCCATTCTGAATTAAACAGCTTTTCTTCGTAATTCTATTTTGAATTCTTGTTGAATTGACTCTTGGTGGATTTATAAATCATGATTTCTGTAAAGAATTGCTGAATGCGTAAATTGAAGTTAAATTCTTCAACGATGAAAAAAAATTTCAAATACTGAATGAAGAAAAACTATGATTTCAAACAGCAAAATATTTAATTCTTTAACAGCTCTGCAATGTGCGAATCAAACGAAAGGTGCTAACGAGTGTTGTCATAAGCAATACCTATTGATAATTTAAATATTTCAAATATCTACTAAAATGTGAGACAGGAAAACAGAAGAGTGGGAGGTTCGCGGAGATTTACCTTTAGGCGGGATAACATCTACCGGATCTGCTAGTCATTCAAGAAATTTTGTGTTCCAGGAGCAAAAAAAAAGACATTTATAGTTCTATACATCGAGATGTTTTGAAACATCCGTTTTATTAATTTTTTGGGTAATATTTATACCTTACATTTACGCTTGCATACAATAGCTGTTAATTGGTAAACATCTCTCCAAACTATGCCTTCTTGGCCCATTTTCCCGACCCATGTATTCTTGTTTCGGTTCCTTCACTTATAGACCGAGGACTTACATTATCCGATTGCTTTTTGTTAAGAGAGATGGCGCTAGACACAGCTCTCAAATTTCTGGATTTTTTATTTAGCACACTAGAGAGACTGCTGGCCTTTTTCTGTTGAATGAGTTTTGGCCTTTTCAAAATAGGATGAGGTGCACTCTTTATTTGTGGCGGCGATAACTCTCTTTTAAAAGGCTTAAATCCTCTAACGGATTTCTTTTTTGCATCTTTCGATTTTTCCAATGGTTCTTTCGGAATGTTTTCTTCCACAGGTGGTGGCGGATTCTTTAATGCCATCATAGCATCCTTATTCTCTTTTATTCTTCTGTAACCGTCTGGTGTGATGCTTTTAAATTTCGTTTCTCTTATGGCCCATAAAGTTGACGCGAGTTGTGCAATAACTGCAGTTGAATGCCGAACTTTTTCTTTAATTTGCTGCAATGACTTCAAATAAAGACCAGAAATAATTTAATTTTATTTTTTTGATAAATGCAAACCACTCTACCTTTTGATCTTTTTCGAATATTGTCAGCATAGATACGACCAAAAATGCTACAAAAATTAGAACGAAAGAGGACAGTAACATTCCGTCGAATGTGCCCACAGAGTCTAAATGGTTGTCGAAAATGAAACGGAATAATTTTGAGAAACCATTGCACATCTTTTGCGAATAGGGATAAGCGCAGGTAAACTCAGTCCAAAATTTTAAAGCAGGATCACTGTCGTCCATACTTGCCTATTTCTTTACTTGACGTTATAATTTGAAAAATTGCAAAAAATATTTACTTTTCACTGATTTCCTAAAACAAAAAAAAATTGATTTTTCACTGAACATTAAAATACAAGAGAATTCGACAATTTTTATGCAGAGAAGTGTTTTTTCCCTGCACCATGGGCTGAATTTAGTTTTTTTGGCATAAAGTGGAAATCTTAAAATTAAGTATAATAATATACTAGCTGACCCAGGTCCCTATATCTATTTTAATCCATATCCCTATATCCTTCGTATAGGAGGAACCATGCCCCCTTTTTCGTTAACTCGAGTTTTTTGGGAGGTGTTAGGGATCGATCGCATATAAACCCTCACCAAATTTCAGTGGTCTAACATATATACTTGCAGGGATATGGACTATAAAATGTTTCCTTTTTTGGAGGTGGCAGGGATTGACCCTATATAACTCTTCACAAAATTTCAGTTGTCTAACCTAAATACTTCCAGAGATATGGACTATGAAGTAGTTCATTCGTATAGGAGGTGCCACGCCCCCTTTTTCGTGTTAGGGATCGATCGCATATAAACCCTCACCAAATTTCAGTGGTCTAACATATATACTTGCAGGGATATTGACTATAAAATGTTTCCTTTTTTGGAGGTGGCAGGGCTTGACCCTATATAACTCTTCACAAAATTTCAGTTGTCTAACCTAAATACTTCCAGAGATATGGACTATGAAGTAGTTCATTCATATAGGAGGTGCCACGCCCCCTTTTTCGTTAACTCGAGTTTTTTGGGAGGTGTTAGGGATCGATCGCATATAAACCCTCACCAAATTTCAGTGGTCGAACATATATACTTGCAGGGATATGGACTATAAAATGTTTCCTTCGTATGAGAGGTGCCACGCCCCCTTTTTCTTTATCTCCAGTTTTTTTGGAGATGGTAGGGATTAATCTTATTTAACTCATGAAATTTCAGTTGTCTAACCTAAATACTTCCAGAGATATGGACTATGAAGTAGTTCATTCATATAGGAGGTGCCACGCCCCCTTTTTCGTTAACTCGAGTTTTTTGGGAGGTGTTAGGGATCGATCTCGTACAACCCCTCACCAAATTTCAGTGGTCTAACATATATACTTGCAGGGATATGGACTATGAAATGTTTCCTTCGTATGAGAGGTGCCACGCCCCCTTTTTCATTATCTCCAGTTTTTTTTTTGGAGATGATAGCGATTAATCTTATGTAACTCCTCATGAAATTTCAGTGGTCTAACCCGAATACTTCCAGAGATGCAGACAATGAAAAATTCCATTTGTATGGGAGGTGCCACGCCCCCTTTTTCGTTATCCCCAGTTTTTTTGTAGGTGGTAGGGATCGATCTCGTACAACCCTTCACCAAACTTCAGTGGTCTAACCCGAATACTTCCCGAGATACGGACAATGAAAAATTCCATTTCTATGGGAGGTGCCACGCCCCCTATATATATAAAAATATTTTTTAGCCTGTGACCATCCCTGGAAGATATCCAGTGCGTGTGTAAAACTTGGTTACGATCGGCTCATTCGTTTAGAAGCAAAGTTCGTCTATAGGTACATAATTTGAATTTTATATACATATATGGATGAAAATACGAAACTGATACAATTTTGGGGCTTATTTTAAAAACATTATTTTTTACCACATTTTACATATACGCGGTATGTACTTCTTACCTTCTTATTATACTATCCTATGCAGGGCCGGTCACTTTTTTGACCCTTTCGTGAGTTTTTGCACTTTTTTAATTTTTTTCGCGAATAACAGCAACGAACTGACGGAAATCAAAGTACCTATAGAATGGTATAAAAATATTCAAAAGCGGTTTGGTACTTTCGAGTAATTGCAATTTAAAAAATAAATTTTCAATAAAAGTTAACTAGATTAACTAAAAAATACCAGTTTGCGCTAGTGCTCGGACATTTTTTTTAGTTGTCGGACACTTTAGCTCTAGTGTTCGGACCCCGCAAAAGTCAGTATAATACTATATGTTTTTGAAACAAAGACGTTAATTACTGAGAAAACGCAGAAAAAAGTAAAAAACTAATTATTTTAAATTAGCAATCTTAAAAATAAAAATAAATATGTATTTTAGGGGTGTCCAAAGTACTCAGCCGATCTTTATGAAGTTTTCACAGTAGATTCTTCGGCTCAATAGCAATAGTATAGGATATATATATTTTTGGAAAAGGGGCGGGGACACGCCCTCAGAATATATGTAAGCTCCGAAAGATTTTAGTTTCAATTAATTATGTTTGGATATATGTTAGATTTAATCAAGATTTTCACAATTTTAGATAACTGGGATATGCCACGCCCAAACCATAATTTCACTACCGATCTCCTATAATTTTTCACAATAGATTCAGAATTTTGCTGCTTACGATACAGCATATATCTAGGTTTGGAAAATGAGAGCTCCAATATCTAGTTTGTTTGTTCCTTAAAAGAGTCGTCCCCGATTCTACACAACACTCGATCATATAAGGTATACATATTGCTATTTAATGTGGTCTTCCTCAAACACAGAGTATTTTTCTGAGCTTCTTCGAGAGCTGACATCATTCTGTTTTGTAAATCCATTTTTCAAACAAATCGAACAATATAAAACCTCCAGCAGGTCGGAGGCTTAAAATATACCCGCAGTTAGACATGCCTCGTTAAGAGGCGACTAAAAGCCACAAAGGGTTATGACTTGAAACTTTATGGCAAGAAAGGAGGATTGCCAATGACCTAGAAGGTTAAACTTGTTATACCTAATCGCTCCCGCCACAGTCAGACAAACACCTCAAGGTGCTGGTATCGGAGCATACAGATATTTTGAATGAGCAAATAAAAAACCCTTTGGTATGAAGCTCAGGCACTTCCGACAACCTTCCCCAAAATCTTCCGGGAGTGCTTTTATCGATGTCAACAATAAAAACAACATATAAAACTACATTTAATTATCTGCCCGAATACTAAAATTCTCGTCTTTTTGCAGTTTTCAGTGCTCGGACAGGCTGTCCGATTACTGAATTCAACAGGAAATATGCACTCAGTGCTCGGACACCCATTTAAAAAATAAACCTTCTATCTGGAAATTAAAAAAAATATCTTAAATGATAGCTTCCCTTGTTTATAAATCACTAATAATTTTTTTTTTTCATTTTCTACTTAATTTTATTTGTTAAATCAATTAAGTTGCACTGTCCTCACTAACCAAAAACATACAATTGCTCCACTCGCGCAACACTGCGCCAGTAAACAATCTCAATTAAATTTTTCAAAAATACCTTTTCCAAGTAAATCTTGGTTGAAGTCTGGATTATGATGCTGAAATATCAAAGTTTTTTTTTTTTTTTGTTATGTAGTAAATATTAAGGTTTTTTTTTAAGAGTGCAAAACCAAAAGTGTCCGACTACTGTGGGGTATCCGGCCACTAGTACCTTTACCCTACATAGCTATATTTTATACTGAGCTTCAACATACAAATGTACATAAATATGGGCAAGAACTTTTTGATACGTACTGATATGTAAGTATTGTGGGGTTCACCCACTAAGGAATGTCGATCCAAATGTAACTGCCTTAAGGGGTTTACCAAAGATGATGTAAAAATATATGTAGGTTTCGTTTATGTTTTTAACTGCCTCGTAAATATTGCAAACTTCGTATATCTGTCACTTTTCATACAAGTTTAGGGGCTTATCTCTGTATACGACATTTACGAGGCATTCACGATCAAATTGCATTGCGGCGTTTCAAAGAAACAAATAACGTACCTATTCAGGGTATTCATATAACAATTAAATATGCAGTAGTAAGCCTTGTAGATATGAAACTTTTTCATACCAGCTTACAGATTTTTCAAGATGTACGAAGTATTTAAAAGTTCACATCAGCATCATCATTGCAAACACCAATTGATATCAAGTAGAGCCGGATTAACACCTTCGAGGGCCGTAGGCAAAAATCCTGTCGCGGCCCCTAGACAATGCCTATATGCCTAATAAAATTAATAAGATTGTCTTTATGAGCGGTTTTTGGGCTCAGGGGTAGTCGAAACGACGGAAACGAAAAAAATAAGAAGATATGACTTCTGCAAGATTAATAAGTCCAATCTTCTTGTTAGGAACCCTAAGATCATCTTATTAATACATACAATTATGCAGAAATCAGTTAATAAGTCATATCTTCTTGTTTGGAACCCTAAGAAATCGGTTCGTTTTTTGCTAGATTTCCCTTTGTAAACATTAATAAGATTTTCTCTTCAAATATAAAAAGAACTTCTTCTTGAAGAAATCTATAGAAATATCATATGAGTTTTATTCTGTTTTATTAGGCATTGTTGGCTCTGTGCATTTTTGCATTTATTGTGGTGAATACACCTATAGATTTTTCGAAGCTCAATTATAATCTATGCCGACTTATTTATGTCATGCTTACTTTCGTAAACTGACATCCCCTTAGCGAAGTGGTCGAAATTATATGAAATTACATACATAAATATGTATATGCCACGTACATACTTCTCAGGATCTTTCTCGAAAACTTTAGTATACGTAGAAAAATTTTGTTTTGCCGTTTATTTGCACGAAGTTCCCCATCTACAATGAAAATAGTTATTTTGTAAAGCCTTTAGTTCTCGAGCTAGAGCCACCTTTTCTCCATCCATAATATCCAGACTACTAGTTTGGGAAAATGGAGTTATCTTGTATAACAAAAATTCCCACAGAGCGAAATTTTTGTAGAGAGCTTAAAAATAAAAAAGTTATTTGGGGCAAAAGTCGAGAAAAATTAAAAACAAAAACGCCCCTCCCCTTTTTTATGCCAAATGGGATCGACGAGGACTTTTGCAGGTTTCTTCCTGGGGGTGAAACTAGGCTCCTGGCAAAAAATTGGCTCTGTGGGAGTTTTTTTATACAAGATAAACTAAATTTACCAGACTAGTATTTTTTAATATTATTCATAGAGCTAGATCCACAGCTCGAAAACTAGGGGCTTTACAAAAATAACTATTTTCATTGTCGATGAGAAACTTCGTGACAAAAAACGGTAAGTGAAAATTTTTCTAGTCTGTACGTGGCATATATTTTCATATATTTTCCTTAGCAAACTTTACAATCGCGATATTTCAGAACTGGTTGCTCTTAGAGAAAAAATTTCAGGACCATATTTGTGAAGAGTTCTATAACTTGGTGTCAGGAAATTTTTCCAAAATATTTACCGTTTTCGAGAAAAATCTTTAGAACTCACATTTTGACTTTGACCCCGAATAACTTTTTAATACACGTGGGATCGATGGAGACTTTTGAAGTTTTCTTTCTGACGGCGAATCTGAGCTCTCTATCAAAATAATGTTGGAAAATAATGCTTTTCCAAATGTTTATTTTGACCGGACTATCATGCGATATTAATCGTGAATTGCTTTAACATTGTTGTTGGGAAATTTCATACCCGAAAAGCTTCATAACTAACACATCAGCAACACTAATAAGGCAGTAGCTTTGTTTCTTTCCTGCTAATTATGAATAATTATGAATAATTATTCCTAAAAAAGTGTTCTTTGAAAAAATTAGCAGCGAATTCAGCAGCTTTTTGACATCTAATTGAGAGAGAGAGCGCCAATTCGCTGCAAGTTATTGCTGGAGATTTTTCGTCCAGCAGAAACCAGCAAGCAGGAACAGCTGATCGATGACATAGCAAAACAACAACAAAAAATGTAAATTCAAATTGTTAGCCAATCAGAAACGTAACCGCTGTTTTGTCTGCAAGTTTCTGCTGAACCCTGTTCGACGAAAAATTAGCAGAAATGAGATTTTGACAGCTTTTTACAAGACTCTCTTCTGCTGACAGTTCTTTGCTGGAGATTTCAAGAAACAAAGCTAGTTTATGTGAAGACCAGGCATGTTATACCTTTCAAAATCATACTTTTTTATGTTTTAACTTGAATTTTTTTAAATTCACATATTTCTTACACGCGAATAAGCTTTTTCCACTAATTTTATGTTATAGATTATTATAATATGTAATGTAATTTTTTTTTCAAATTCTTCTAGCGTGAAAGGAACTTGAAAACTTTTAGTACTATTTAAGGGAGTAAATTAGCATTTTTCCAAAAACTGATTCGTACTGAATTAGCGGAATTAACTCTCCAAAAGAATCAAATCAACTGAATGGCCATTCTGAATTAAAGAGCTTTTCTTCGTAATTCTATTTTGAATTCTTGTTGAATTGACACTTGGTGGATTTATAAATCATGATTTCTGTAAAGAATTGCTGAATGCGTAAATTGAAGTTAAATTCTTCAACGATGAAAAGAATTTCAAGTACTGAATGAAGAAAAACTATGATTTCAAAGAGCAAAAGATTTAATTCTTTAACAGCTCTGGTTTTAATTTGGTGTTACTAAAATAAAACAGCTACGGCCAACTGGGGCCATCATTATTTATAATTTTTTGTTTGTGTAGTTGTAGTTTTTTAACTTTATAATTTGGAAATATGCCCTTTTGTTTGAAACGGGCAATTTTATGCGGGATCCCAGGGGTTCTTTGCGTTAAAATAAATGGGCGAGGCTTATATCGAGCCGTAGATGTTTATAGACCGAAAAAAGCCAGAAAAAATTCAACGAAATAAACTTTTGCTGGAAAATAAAATGTTGTCCTTTCAATTTTTTTCGGCCTATCAACATCTACGGCACGATATAAGCCTTGCCCAGTGGTTTTGGTGCAACAATTTCCACGCACAAACAAATGAGAAGGAAATATTTCCGATTTGTACGAAATTTTGATTTTGACAGATCTTTTTTATAGGAAATATGACGTTTTAGTAGTTTCTATTGAGTACATCATGTGTAATGTTGTCTGAACCACCAGATTGCACCAAAACACTAAAATAGTGAAAAATGGAAATTGTTTGTTCAGTCCTCAAATGTTAAGTTTTTGCAATTTGCCACATTGCTCACCTTATTACTCTCAACAAGCACATCCGATATGTATGTATGTATGCAAAATGTATTCAACAAAGTGTGCTTGAATTTGACGTTGCTCTCAATCGGAACCATATGGTATAATGTCAAACAGAAA
Organism: Campiglossa producta; assembly: GCA_964058755.1. Lineage (NCBI taxonomy): Eukaryota > Metazoa > Arthropoda > Insecta > Diptera > Tephritidae > Campiglossa > Campiglossa producta. Next base: position 148,801,176 of record CAXKVI010000001.1, read on the forward strand.
AATATTTTAACCCACTTGAAAAAAAATTTTTCCGTTTATAAACTTTTATTAACAAATTTGTAAATTAACTTTTGTTTTAAATTTTCAATATTTATATTTTACCTTTAATTCAAATAAGCAATACGAAAGAATATTCGGTAGCAAATTTAGAAGTAGTTTATTGGTAGTGAAAAAAACTTCGGTGCCAGTGAAGAACGGTTGGAATTCAACTGTTTTGTAAGCTAAGGTAAGAAAACTGTAACCAAACATTTTTTACAAAAATCGCGGATGATATAAGAGTAAATTCTTGCTAATATTAAAGAAGAGAAAATGATACCCAATTTACATGTGGTGCACCATAAAGGATTAATTCATTTGTTTACATTCGTTTGACCTTACAAGAGAAAATATTTAACTGTCAAGCACACTTTGTTGAATACATTTTGTATGTATGTATGTACAATATGTTTATCAAGGTCGTTAACGTAGCCAAACTTAAAATTTTTGAAAATGGACCAAAAATTAAAACGAAACTCGTTTGAAAAATAAACTAACAAAACTTGTAACAAAAACATGTCCAATGCAAAAATTCAAAAGTAAAAATGCATTCGAAGCTATTTTATCAGCGCATGCTATGCTAGGAAGCGACTTTGGATGCTACTGAAAAGTAAAAGAATAAAGCTCTTACTCATCACACCTGTCATGCCGTACGGCTTTCTCGGAAACATGGGCAGTGTTTAAAGAAGATGAGATGGCGCTTGAGTTATCCCAAAGAAAAGTTCTATGGTAGGTTTCCGATGCGGCAGCAGAGGACGGGGAGAGACAGGGGAGGGATGACTTGATAACAGTGCCGGATTAACCCTACGGCAGAATAGGCAACTGCCTAGGCCTCGCATAGACCCGGGGCCTCGTCCACCCACAAAAAAATATATATTCTAATGAACGAAAACTTTATTTGAAAACTAAAGGTGGTGCATTTAAGCAATTATTTAACCATCACACAGTTAAAAGGTGGTGCATTTTAAGCAATTATTTAACCACCATATAGTTAAAAGGTAGTGCATTTAAGCCTCATCATTAGCCATCGCATGTGCGACACTTATGCCAGTAACTAGATCGCAAATGAACCAACAACGTCGCGAAGATTCGGAAGGCGAATCTGAGTTAAACGTGACCGTAGTACCAACGGCGCCCATACCCACGCAACAAACTACAATGGAGCAAAATAGCCATATAGCCGAGTTAATAGCCTCAATAACCGCGTTACGATACTCTGTTAGAGAGCTTCGAGACGATACGAGCGTCCAAAGAGCGGACCTGCGACAACTACGCGACCGAATTGACGCTGAAGAAGCAACACCTATGCAACCAAGTGCAATAACGCAGCAGCCAATTACTCAGCAACAAGTCATCATGCCTGCACAGCAAGAGTCATCCTCGTCTGCCGCCACGCCACAGCTACAGTCCAATTATGCACCTGTCTTAATGGATAGTGCCGCAACAAGACTGTACCCATTGCCCGTATTCGAAGGGTGCGCAGAGGACTGGCCATTGTTCATTACTTGTTACGAAGATACCACGAGAGAATTTAATTATAGCCACAGGCAAAATTTAATACGACTACAAAAGGCATTGCGAGGTGAAGCAAGACGTGCAGTTATATCACTGCTCATATACCCCGAAAATGTACCAAGCGTATTAGATGAATTAAAATTTATTTTTGGTCGACCAGAGCTTTTCCTAACATCACGGAGAATCGTCTAGACATGATCATGGAGTTTTCATCAAAGGTACGTAACATTGTTGCATTTTTTAAATCAGCTAGATGCGAACATCATCTGGCTAACCCAACATTGTTGGAGTCACTAGTTACTAAACTGCCCCCCCTCGAAGCAGTTTGAGAGGAGTAGGCGTGCCACTGAAATAGCAACATATCCAACCATTGAATGTTTCGCAAACTGGCTTAGTGAGTTAGCCAGACACTAACGTAAACGAATGGTGGACAGCCGTGAAACGCCATCAGTTGTGTTTCTGTTGTTTGGCCAAAGGCCATAGTTTACAAACATGCCAGAAACGTGCTACATGTGGCATAGATGGGTGCCAACGCAAACACCACCAGCTATTAAACGATCGGAGAGAAGAAAATCGTGCAAGTCAGGTAGAACGCGTCTACAATTGCCAAGAACAAAGCCAAGTAGGTTAGGTTAGGTTCAAGTGGCTGCCGCAGAGGCACACTTAGGCCAGTTTTGAAAGGCCCGTTGTGATACCACCAACACAAGGAAAGTCAGTCCCGGGACCCAGCCATATGGAAAATCCCTGAGTTGTTGGGATTTTCCACATAGCAGAATCCCGGGACTGACACTCCTAAACCGACACCGTTACTCCTCCTCGAACCACTTAGATGACTTTATGAAGCCCATCAAGTCCTTTATGTCCATTTCCGCGATCTGGCTTAGGCTATCCAGGAACGGAACTCCCAAAAAGCGCGTTCTCGCGCCGCTTAAAGCCGGACAGTTGCAGATGAGGTGCTCCACTGTTTCCTCCTCCTCATCATCTTTGCAACTCCTGCAGCATCGTCGGTAGGGCACACCTAGCCTTTCTGCATGCCTACCAATGAGGCAGTGACCGGTTAATACCCCTATCAATATGCAGATTTCCCTCCTAGTTAGGGCATAAATGCGTCTAGACCTTTTAAGATCCCATTTTGGCCAGGTTTGTTTCGATATGCGACACCCTGGGGATAGCAGCCATCTTTCGTTGGCTTGACGGAGTGTGTGCTCCTTCAGCATTAGTTTGCATGTGGCAAACGGCATACCTAAGCGCTCTTTATCCTGAAGAACCTGCTTGGTCGTGCCCTGCTTGCCAAGCTCGTCTGCCTTACAGTTTCCCTCAATATCCCTATGTCCCGGGACCCATATGAGGTTTACGCGGTTCTGTTGGGCCATCTCCTGAAGAGATCGACGACAGCTGAGCGTCAGTTCAGAGTTGAACGTGTATGAGCCAAGGGATTTGATGGCCGCTTGGCTATCGCTGAAAATAGCGATATCTTCTCCGATAACACGTTTGCTTAACCAGGCCGCGGCGTCCAGGATTGCCGAGACTTCCGCCTGGAAGACGCTACAATGATCAGGTAGTCTGAAGGAGAGCTCAAGGTCCAAATCCCTTGAATAAACTCCTCCTCCAACTCTGCCGTCCAACTTCGAGCCGTCGGTGTATATGGAAGTGCCACCATTTGTTTCGGGACACCAATCCGTCCTCTCCCAGTCTTCTCTGCTGGGAATGTTTATTTTGAAACAGCTATCCCCGACTGTAGTAGTCGCACAACGATCTGTGCTTAGAGGGAGAAAGCTGTAAGATTCCAGAATACTGGAGTGTCCAATAGTACCCGCAGCCCAACTGGAGGTTTCTCTTAGGCGCAGAGCTGATGCCGCCGCTGACCGAAACCCTTCCAGATCAAGTGGCAAAATGCCCAGAATGACCTGGAGGGCTTCGTTGGGCGTTGTCCTTAGCGCACCGCTTATACAGATCATATTGGATCTATGGACTTTCCGCAACAGATTCAGGTATGTTGCCTTGCTCAGCGCAGGCCACCATACGACGACTCCATAAAGCATGATTGGGCGAATGATGGCCGTGTAGATCCAACTGCATACTGTAGGGCTGAGCCCCCATTTTTTGCCAATGGCTCTTTTGCATGTGTAAAGAGCGATGCAAACTTTCTTCTGGCGCTGAAGAACATTCTCCTTCCAATTCAATTTCCTGTCCAGAACTATGCCTAGAAACTTGGCCTTATCCGACAAGCCTAGGCGCGTGCCATCTAGTTCTGGTAGGCTTAGTGGCGGTATTTTGTACCGGTTGGTGAAGAGGACAAGTTCCACCTTCCCTGGGTTGATACTAAGTCCGCAGCGAGAGGACCACGTCGAAACTTCTCGCAGTGCTACTTGCATCAGGTCACACAGAGTTTGTGGGAACTTGCCTCTGAATGCAATAGCTAAATCGTCTGCGTATGCCACTATCTTCCCGCCCCCCCAGCTTGTGTCACGTAGCAACGAGTTGACTGTGAGGTTCCATAAAAGCGGGGAAAGAACACCACCCTGGGGTGTTCCCCTTGTGACATAACATGATAACTCAACCGTACCAAGTGAAGAAGCTATTTTCCTTCCCCTTAAAAGTTGGTCAATTAAATCAGTTAGAGGTCTATCTACGCCCAGATTAGTTAGAGCGGAGTTGATAGCCTCCGGGCTTATATTGTTGAAAGCCCCCTCAATGTCTAGGAGGGCCACGAGACAGTAGTCCTTTTCACACAGCGATTTCTCAATGACAGACACTAGGCTGTGCAGAGCGGTTTCTGTTGATTTACCCTTGGTGTATGCATGCTGATAGCTAGAGATAAGGTTGCTATCAATAGTTGTTAAGAGGTAGTCGCTTAGTATCCTCTCAAAGGTTTTTAGTACAAAGGACGAGAGACTGATCGGTCTGTAGTCTTTTGGCTCGTAGTGGGATGCCTTCCCAGCCTTAGGGATAAACACTACCGTGGCGCTTCTCCAGGAGCCCGGAATGTGGTTGAGAGCCAGGCAGGCTGTGAAGAGAAATACCAGCCATTTAGCTGATGTCTCCAACGTGTTTATAAGTTGCGCGGGGATAATCCCGTCCGGCCCGGCAGCCTTATACGGTTCAAAGCTCTTAACTGCCCACCTTACTCTTTCCTCAGTGATGGGTATATTTACTGCCAGGTTTGTTGCAGGTGCTAGTGGTGCATCATGCAGATTCCCCGGAAAATGTGTATTCAAGAGCAGCTCAAGGGTTTCCTCTTCCGTGCTGGTCCAGGATCCGTCAGGTTTTCGCAGATAGCTGATGGTTGTTTGACTTTTCGAGAGGACTCTTCTAAGTCTCGCTGTGTCGTCGACCTTTTCGACGCCAGTGCAGAAATTTCTCCACGAGGTTCTCTTCGCCTGTCTCAGAGCTTTTTTGTAGGCCCTTAGTTTAGCTTTATATTCGTGCCAATGAGGCTCAGAGCCGAAGCTCTTGGCCTTGTTAAATTGTTTCCGGCATGATATTCGGAGCGAGTCCAAATCGTAGGACCACCAATGTGGCCTGTGTTTACCGCGTGGTTTTGGCACTGGACAAGCCTGTCCTAGAGCATTTGAGAGCGCCGATGTAAATGTAGTAACAAGATCCTCCAGCTCCTCTACTGATGAGGGGGCTTGTGAGGGCAGTACTGGTAGGTCTCTGTCTAATATTTCATTGTGTAACTGCCAATCAGTGTTACGTGGATTGCGCTTCATGATTGGTTGTTCTACAATAAAGTCTAAAACCATTTCTATGTAACGGTGGTCGGAGAAGGAATGTTCTTCCAGAACCCGCCATTTTCTGACCCACTCATAAGCGCCTTCACTACAGATAGTGAGGTCTATGACCTCCCTGCGGGTCTTAGTGATAAAAGTAGGCTCATTACCCACGTTGCAAATCACCAGGTTGGTTGTTAAGAGGTAATCAAACAGAGACTCGCCCCTGGCATTGATGTCGGAGCTCCCCCATTGGACATGGTGAGCATTAGCGTCCGCTCCAATAATAAGATTACCCGTGCAGAAATTTGACACCAGGTCTTTCACCTCCGTTTGTGGTGGGGGTTCTTCGGCGTCGTAGGGCATATAGACCGAAGCCACCGTCAGGCGGGTGCTGTCGACCGTTAGACTGATAGCGGTAATATCCCCATTGGTGTAATTAGGTAGGAGAAAGGAGTTCAACTCAGACTTGACCAGAATACACGTTCTGACTTTGCTCTCCTCGCTGGCTCGAATGAGCTTGAAGCCCTTAGTCCCCAATCCGCAGATTCTCGAGCTATTGACCCAGGGTTCTTGGATGAGGACCACATCCACGTCGCCTTTAGAAAGACGACTACTTAAAGCAGCCGAAGCTACTTTAGATTTGTGCAGATTAATCTGAAGCACCACCAACATGAGAGCGCACAGACTTCCCTGCCGTCCCCATATCGTCGAGGTTTGCCCCATCCCGGAGGTTGCCTATCAACGACGAGTTGTTCCGATTAACTGCCCGATATGGCGTTGCAGGTGTCTTGCTGTCTGTAGCGTTAGATGTTAATCGCTCAGCGTTGGCTGCTACCACCGTGACGTCGAGGGCTTCCTCGTCCTGTAGGCTGTCCTCCATCTCCGAGTTGTTCACAGCACTATCGCCAAGGGACGTGGCGGATAACATGCTTTCCGCATCGGAATCCTCCGCTTCCCCTTCTGGTAATTCGTTTTCCGGTTCCCCCGGAGCAGCTGAGAAGGCAGCGCGCTGAGCATCACCACGATATACGTGGATAACGATCTGGCCTACGCTGTAATGTACTAGGCCATTGCACCTTTTGAGGGGCTCGATTGACTCTTTATTCAAGGTGAACACCACCTGTCTGTCGGGCCCTACCGCATCCCCGACCAGATTGACACTCCAGTCATGCGTTGGCAGGGACGGATTCATTAGCCGTAGCATCCCGAGAATTCTCTCGGGTTCGTCAGGGATGGCCGGAATCCACGCCCTTGCCCTTGGACGAGCTGGAATGTCCTTCCAGTCGACGACCTCTATCTTTGCGCCCTTGTAGACTTCACCCAGCTTAGCAGCTGCTGCCTTGTACAGTGCTACGGTTTTTGCATCTTCGCATGCGAGTAATTTAATCTGACCCTGGTGCCAACCCGCATCCGTTACTCGCGCCGAACTACCCGGAAACTCTGGAGCAACATTGAGAAGAATGTTGCCGAGTTCATTTCGCACGTAACGCCACCGGTCCTTAGGGATGGCCAGACGGTCATTGCCTCGGTCAAGGACGCCTATAAGGATCCTGTCCTTGGTTACCTCAGCAAAGCTTAGTTTGCCCGCTCCAGGGGTCTTCTGATGCCGCTTGGGAGGGGGATTTAACTCCAGGTCCGATCTCTGGCGCTTGAAAGGGTTAACTTTTAACCTCTTTGGCATGTACGAATTTTGGAAATCCGGTATCACAGCTTTCGCTAGCTCTACCGATTTACTGGAATTCGGCGACAGCGATTCCTGCGGTACCCCTTCATACCTCTTCAGGATCTTTGCAGCCAATCTTTTCTCGTGGTATGTGAAGCGGCGGGGAGATGTCTCCTGGGAGTGCGGACCCGTAGTTGCCATCGCGATCGCTCTCCTTGCCGAAATCTCAGTTGCAGCTTCCTTCTCCTTCGAAACTCCGAGGCCAGGTCGTGAGACCGCTGCCACAGACGTAAAGATACTGGTTTTCATATCAGCGGTTGATGGGAGTTTAGCATCCGCCGTTGTCCGCTTAGTTGCGTTGGCAACCGCACTGGTGCTAGCTCCCATCAAGTCAATCTTAGTCGATAGAGGGTTGGTTGACCGACTCGTAGTTGCCATCGCTGTCGATCCCCCCCTTGATTGTGGAACGGAGGTTGTCCTCCGGCGTTGTTGTTGCTTTCTCGCCTGTTCCTCCATAGCTCTCCTTTGCTGAGGAGTGAAATTTGGCGTTGTTTGTTTTTTAGTTTTATCGTTTTTATTTGGGTTATTTGAGTTCATCTTGTTCGTACGACCCGTCGCCGGACAAGGCCAGCTTAGGGTCAAGGGAAGAGTAGGGGAAACTGTGTCGTCCGCCGCGGCAGAGCCCCGTACCGCGGTAAGGCCATGCTTTCTCTCTGAGGCGACCCGGTATCAGAGAGGCTCCGTTCAAATACAGCCACGATTTGCCTCCCGGCTGCAAACGTCCAATGGGCACGGTTTCGCATAACACCCTGGATTGGGAGGGGGAAGATCTTTGTCGTCGCGCCAGAGAGGCTAGGCTGCTCTCGTGATGAAGTGCCGTACGGAGCTATGATCACAAGGGCAGCGTAGCCCTGTGGCTATCGACTTAAGCCCTCGTACCGCGGCAATGTTTCGAAACATTTTTTCAAAGCCAAGTAAGTTTATTTAAAATTCTACCTGTAACTCTAATGGGGCCTCGAGGTAAATTGGATACCTACGCCATGATTGATGAAGGGTCATCGATATCATTAATAGAAGACAAAGTAGCCAACAGCTTGGGTCTGCGAGGACAGTCTTCACTGTTGTCATTGCAGTGGTATGGAAAGAACAAGACCACTGAAAAGTCACGAAGAGTAACAGTGGAGATTCGAGGACAAGCCGACGACCATACATTTGCAATTAAAAATCTACGAACTATAAAAAATTTAAATTTGCCAACCCAATCGTTCAACAAAAACAACTTCGATTATTTGAAATCAGTACCACTGCCAAGTTACGTCGATGCGCCGCCCGATATTCTTTTAGGGTTAGATAACTCTTTTCTCGGTATTGCACATAAAACCGTGTACAAAGGACCAAACCAACTTGTTGCCGCCAATAGTTGGGTTGGATGGTATACGGGCCATCAGAGAAGCGTGACAGCAACGACGCTCGAGTTATGGTGGTCGGAGAACCCGTCAGTATGAGACAGTTACATAAAACTGTAGAAGAGTATATCACGAACGACACTTTAGCTATAGGGCTAGTACACAACGACACAATCGAGTCTGACGACGATAGCAGAGCAAGAATGATCCTAGCAGATACCACCAAGTATGATGGACGTAATTATGAAGTAGGTTTGTTGTGGCAGAAAGACGACGTTAATTTACCAGATAGTTTCGATATGGCAAGAAAACGTCTGCACGGTATTGAGGCTCGTATGAGAAAAGATGTCGAGTTTGCAACAAAATACAAGCGAGAAATCAATAAATATATATCCAAAGGATACGCTAAACAGCTGTCTGATGAAGATGCCAATAGAACTAAGACAACAACGTGGTATTTACCGCATTTTGGAGTTGTCAATGCCCACAAACCAGAAAAGTTGCGTATAGTCTTCGACGCAGCCGCCAGCACATCGAATGTATCACTTAATAGCGCCTTGCTCAAGGGCCCAGAAAAGGTCCAATCACTCTTATCAATACTATATAAATTTCGTGAAGGGGTGATTGCGGTAGCTGGAGACATTGAAGAGATGTTCTCTCAAATACGTATCAGAGCTGAAGATCAAGATGCTCAACGTTTTTATGGCGTGATGATGACCCCAATGATCAATGATCTGTGTTCTGCAGAACACATAAAAAACCTAAATGCCGCTAAATTCATTTCTCAACTGCCAAAGGGCGTTGATGCTGTTGTAAACAAAACGTACGTAGACGATCTTGGCATTAGTTTTAACGATGTCAAAGAAGCCGAAAAAACTGTGCGTGAAGCCATTAAAATTAACGCCGCCGCCGGTTTCCGACTACGAAAGTTCGTTAGTAACGACAAAGTTATGCAAGCAAGCCTAAACGGTGAAAATTACATGCATCAAACAATCATAAATATGGAAAAGCAAATAACTACAAACAAAATACTCGGCATGTTTTGGGACACAACAGCAGACGCGTTCAAATTTGAATTCAAATTCCTTAAGGTGGCTAAGGAAATTCTACGGGGATGGCGACCACCGACGAAGAGAGAACTGCTAGGCATAGTTATGTCAGTATATGACCCTTTTGGTTTTCTGTCACACGTCACAATAACGGCCAAGTTACTTATACAGGCATTATGGAAAGAAGACATTAGTTGGGATGAAGAACTGCCACCTCAACTTGCCAAACAGTGGAAGATCTGGTGGTCCAAATTTCAATCCGTCAGCACATTATCAATTCCTCGGTGTTATTCGACACTGCTAGCAAAAGCCGAAAATGTTCAATTGCACATCTTCGTTGATGCAAGTACAAGTGCATATGCCGCCGTCGCCTATTTGCGCATCAAGCACGAAAATACAGTGGAGGTAGCATTAGTTTGTGCTAAAGCATTATGTGCGCCAATAAAAGCAATGACAGTTCCACGCTTAGAACTGCAAGCAGCAGTCCTTGGATGCCGCCTCAAAACACTAGTAGAACATAATCATGAGTTTGAAATCAGCAGTACGACGTTTTGAAACGATTCGCAGACGGTTATTCTGTGGATACGATCTCATACTCGGTCATATAAGCAATTCGTAAAACACAGGATCGCAGAAATCCTCACAACAACAACAGTTAGTCAGTGGTACTGGGTGCCAACAGCTTTAAACGTAGCGGATAATGCCACGCGCGCCATGCCATAAAACACATTTCCGCAAAACAAACGATGGTTCTACGGACCCAAATTTTTACACCAGGATGAGGAACACTGGCCTCAGGAAGTTATGCTCTCATCAGCCGTAGCCGATAGCGAAGAATCAATTAGTCGACAATTACTCATTGGCGAATCAGGTGAGAAATTAATCAATTTTACTAAATTCTCGTGTTTCCTTAAACTAGTCAGAGTCGTTGCCTGGGTACTGCGCTTTGTTAACAACACTAGGAACGAAAGACTCATAGAAGAACTACGAGCCGACGAATTAATTGCAGCCGAAAACATGATATGCTATATGGTGCACCAAACAAACAAAAGTTAGAAATAGTATAAATAGATGTAAGCGTAAAAATGTAAAACAGTTCTGGAAATAAAACAAGACTGAAATAAACTCTTGTGTACTTTTAATTGCTAACACGGACTCATAACGGGGGGCTCAACCGCGATTAAAAAGCCATATATATATTTTTTTATAATGTAAAAAATATATATAAAACAATTCCACGGGAAGCAGGACTTCCAGCACTAATGTCTGAAAGAAGTGCTTAAAAAATTGACAAAATCAAATTCCTGAAAAATCGGAATTATAATCAACACGGATAGGTCTTGAAAAATAGATAATCCATTAAAATTAGAAATAAAAACGAGCCCCGAAATCAAAGGACATCAGTTTAAAAAAATTGACAAAATAAATCAAAAAAAAATCCTGAAAAAATTGGAATAACAGTTAACCACGGTGAATCCCGAAATCAACGGTCATCATTTTCAAAATGACTACAATACAAGACATAATGGCTACATTGGGAAACTTGAAAGTATTTAAGAAACTTCCAAACTTTTACGGCGATAAGGTCATGGAGGAAACGTGTCTGGGCAATAATGGAGAGCATCAAGAGTTATTCCACAACACCCGCATACTACGGAGCAGTATGCCTTGTGCATTCGAAAATTAGAGGAGATGCATTTACTATTTTAAGTTGCCAACCCAACCAATTTAACTTTGATGCAATGTTTAAATGTTTGGATTATATGTACGATGAACCACAAGAATACAGACTTAACGTGCAGGTGCAATACAATAAGACTGCACCTGTGCACCAGAACCTACCAATGGAAGCAGATCATTCATATCAAAAAACAGAATCACTAAAATGTCTGAATGAAAAAACTCAGCAAAAACAGCAGGCGAAATTATACCAGAAACAGCAGAATCGATACTCAAAATCAAACTGAAGAATATAGAAGTTGTAGCAAAACAAAATGAATACTTTTATAAAGAAATTGGACATAAAGAGAAGAATAAACAAGTACGCACAACAAAAATGAAAGAAACAAATTCGGCAAAAGTGAAACGGAAGTATGCAGCATGGTCAAAAAGCAAATATTATGGCAACAAGGTCAAGAAAATTAAGTCAAAGAAAAATATCATAGTGAACACAATACAAAAGGAAGTGAAGAAAATGAACGCAACGAAAAATGGTACAATGAGGACAATGCAAAAGCAAAGCGAAGAAAACATCAAACCATACGTACGGGATAAAGGCGGAGGTAAATAAACATCCTATTCTTTAAAATAGGTGAATATAAGAATATACTTCAAAAGGTTGAAAAGTAAATAAGTATATAATCAAAATAATATACATAGGTAAAACGCATGTAAATCATAAAGAAGAAATCAAAATGTAATAAATGCATATTATAAATTTAGTTATATCAAACAATTATATATGTACATATATTTACCTCTAGAATAGTATCAATTAAAATTTATTCCATAATTATCTTTATTCTAACATTTAACTTAAACATACCTACATACATACGTATATAAAATTAAAATAATGTCGACGATAGGAAAAGAGACGCCCAATAATCTTCAACCACAGTAGATTTGAAATGAGGACATTTCATTTTAAACAGCGGGGAGAGTTAACGACGTTAGCCTAAACACTATATACATACACATATACATATAATCATTATTCACAAACCTGTAAACATTCAATAACACAAACAATTATATTCGCTGATAAGTAACAAAGCATTATGATAACATAATGCTAAATATGTAAACATCTTTTTATCACCAAACAAACAATAGGTAGAAATAGTATAACAAAGAGAATACGATAGACAAGTATAAACCTGTAAACATCTTTTTATCACCAAACAAACAATAGTTAGAAATAGTATAAATAGATGTAAGCGTAAAAATGTAAAACAGTTCTGGAAATAAAACAAGACTGAAATAAACTCTTGTGTACTTTTAATTCCTAACACGGACTCATAACTCCCGCATCTAACTTAAACCATTTTATTGGCAAGTCATTATTTCTTCAACCACCGAGAAAGAACAGCAAACTTTAGTAAACCAAAACTCGAGTCGTATTATACATATTATATTATACCTGTTTTTATGTTGTAACAAAGTCACATTTATTAAACGTTGTAACGTAAAGCCGCCTCTCATTATTATTTTATTTACTCGGGTAGCCTGCCGCCATAACAATTTTACTGCCTTCTTGCTAAGGACGGCAGTGTACTTTTGAAGACAAACTAAGTATGGTACCTGATATGTATCTAAACAAATTTAAATGTACTAAAACGATTAAAACTTAACAACACTGACAGCAAGAACTGACATTGACAGTTCTTAACGCGGACATCTTTTTGGTCTTCTTCTGGATTTGACCGCCTAACGAAAGAGATACGTATAACATTGCCCCCGTAATTTTCTGTATATTAATTAGATTTAATAAAGTTATAGATATCAAATTCAACAGTTTTATTTGGTCTTAACAATCATAACATTACTGGCGACGAGGGCAAACGTCTTCCAAATAAGAGAAGTAATTTTCATGCATACGTGTTTCATAAGAGAAAATGGACTCAAAAATAATTCAGGAATTACTCCAGCAGCAGCAAACATTCGCAGTATCATTGCTCAATCAGCAAAAAGAATGGATGCAATCCATGCAGCAATCGCTTCTGAACGTCAGCCCGCACGGAAGAAACTACAGTGGTCTCACCTTTTCACTCGTTCAATAAAGAACAACAAAATTGGGAATCGTACTTGGAGCAGCTTTCACAGCATTTCGTGGCATATTCTGTAAGCAATCCAGATAAACAAAAATCCTTTTTTCTATCGTGGATTGGTACGGAATTATTTGAGCTATTGAAGAATTTGTTTGGCGTAACAAATCTACAATCGCAAACCTTCAAAGAATTGACAACGAAATTAACAGAGCACTTTCACTCAAAAAGACATGTAGTCGCGGCTCGTTACGAATTTTTCAAGCGGGAAATGAAACCCACTCAAAAGCACCGCGACTGGGTTGCCGACGTACGTGGTATAGCAAGGGAGTGCAAATTCAATTGTACAGCAACAAATTGCACAGCAAATTTCGTTGATGAAATGATACGGGATCAACTCATCGTTCGCACTCCACACGATCAAGTACGCACCGCCGCCCTTCAAAAGCTACAGCCATCATTAGAAGATGTGCTTCTCATCGCTGAAACATTTGAAGCAACAACTAAAACTGTAGCAGCACTCAAAGAAAGCACGAGTTCATCGCTAACGCAAGTAAATGCCATGCATACACACAAAAACAATAAGAATGAAGCTAACAAGCAAAGTAATAAGCAAGAACAGCATAAAAATCACTCAACAAAGCAAGTGAAGTTTCAGTCATGCTCTGGGTGTGGACATTCTCACTCAAGAGAACAATGTAAGTCTCGAAATGTCATTTGCAACAAGTGCAAGAAAAAGGGACATATAGCAGCAGTTTGTATGTCTAAACAAACAAAACAAGCGAACAAAAAGCAAAATTCCGATAAAGGTAAAAAAGAAAATGAACATCGCGTTGACACATTAGATGCAGTGAATGTAGTTACCGGCATAATAAAATCGGAAGAAAACAAGAAAATGATTGAACTAGAAATTAAAAACAAAACAATTAAGTTCCAAATCGATTCGGGTGCTTCTGTGTCAATAATTAATAGAAAAACGTACGATCTGCTGAACCGGCCAAAACTGATACAGTGTACAAAGACTTTATATGCTTTTGGGCAAAAGCAAATTCCTATTTTAGGTGAATTGCACACCGAAGCAAGGTGTGGTAGCAAGCAAAAAAATATTGTGGTTATTGTCGCAAATGTGGAAAATTCTTACAACCTCTTTGGTTTAGATCTTTTTAGAGAATTTGGGTATCAGATTACCGAAATAGCAAACTTTTGTGAAATGGAAACGCATTCACAAAAAATTAATGAATTATGCAAAAAATACCACGATATATTCGACAGTACAAGCACAGGGCCAATAAGAAACTTCAAAGCTACTATTCAGATGAAACCAACTGCTACGCCAAAATTTTTTAAAAGCAAGCCAGTACCATTTGCGCAAATAACAAAGTTCCGTGAAGAAGCTGATAGGCTGATCAAAGCAGGTATTTGGAAACCGGTGAAATTCAGCAACTGGGCATCCCCAATTGTATTAGCACCCAAGCCAGATGGCTCAGTGAGAATCTGCGGCGATTTTAAGATTGCAGTCAATTCGCAATTAGAAATTGAGCAATATCCATTACCAAAACGCGAAGAGTTGTTACATACCATACGTCGGGGCACTCATTTTTCGAAAATAGATCTGAAAGATGCTTATTTGCAAATGGAAATCGATGAAGAGTCGAAGCAAATGATGGTGGTGAATACGCCTTTAGGCCTTTTTCAGTATCAAAGATTACCATATGGCATTGCTAGTGCGCCCGCTATTTTTCAACGCTACCTTGAACAACTCCTAAGTGGTATAGAAGGATGTGGAAATTATTTAGACGATATAATCATCACTGCGGCGTCAATTAAAGAACACATAGATCGAGTAGAGCAAGTCATGAAGGTACTACAGGAAAACGGCATCAAATGCAAAAAGCAAAAATGTTTCTTCTTAAAGGAGGAAATCGAGTACTTGGGCAGAAAGATCAGCGCTAAGGGAATACTCCCAGACGATTCGGGGATTCAAGCTATTAAATTACTGAAACCCCCTGGTAACTTAGCACAATTAGAAGCTTTTGTAGGTAAGATAAATTACTATTGTAATTTCATACCAAACTTTTCTCAGCTAGCAGCGCCGCTCAATAGGCTACGTCGTAAAAATGTAAAATTTTCCTGGGGCACTGAGCAGCAAGAGTCTTTTACTGCTTTAAAGTCACACATTATCAATGCTACCCAGTTAGCACATTTCGATGAGGAGTTGCCATTAAGTCTTGCCGCTGATGCATCATCTTTTGGAATTGGTGTTGTGTTATCGCACATCAATACCGATGGAAGCGAATGTCCAATCGCTTTCGCTTCGAAAACTTTGGACACGCATCAAATTAAATACAGCCAAATCGAGAAGGAGGCTCTCTCTATTGTATATGGAGTGCAAAAGTTTCACCAACACTTGTATGGTCGAAAATTCCTGCTCATTACTGACCATAAGCCACTCGTACACATTTTCAACCCGAGTAAAAATCTACCACAAATGACTTCGCATCGTTTACAACGTTGGGCTCTAATATTAATGGCATATAACTTCGAAATCAAATACCGCAACACACATGCACATGGCAATGCCGACGCACTTTCACGGTTGCCCGTGAACACCGATGAAAATTTTGACATTAACGAGGCGTGCCATAACATAACTGAAATTCAAACACCAATCGATGCGAACGTGATTCGCAAGCATACAGCTCAAAATAGAACGCTTATGAAAGTTCGCAATTTTGTCGAAAAGGGTTGGCCTGAAAAGCTATCTCCGGGCGATACAGAGATCCAGCCATATTTTCTTCGTAGGTTTTCGTTAACTATTTATAAAAACCTATTATGTTTAAACACGGATGCAAATCGGATTATAATTCCACAAACTTTAAAACAAAGAATTTTACAATTGTTACACGATGGGCACTGGGGAATCGTCAGAATGAAACAGCTGGCCCGACATCACGTCTGGTGGCCAAAGATCGACGATGACATTGCAAAAGTAGTGCGCGAATGCGACATTTGCAAAAGGGGTAATCCAGCACCTGCACGCGAATATCTCAGTTGGCCAGAAGCAAAAAGTCCTTGGGAAAGGGTCTACATTGATTTTGCCGGCCCAATATTTAATTCGATGTGGCTTATTTGTATAGATGCTTATTCGCAATTTCCATATGTAACACAATTACCGTCAACTACTACAGATAATACTATACATGCACTAACGTCTATTTTTGCTATTGAAGGCTTTCCGTCTACACTCGTGAGCGACAACGGACCTCAATTGACGTCCGAGCTATTTGAACAATTTTGCAAGCAAAA
The DNA here is from genome assembly GCA_964058755.1 of Campiglossa producta. NCBI lineage: Eukaryota > Metazoa > Arthropoda > Insecta > Diptera > Tephritidae > Campiglossa > Campiglossa producta. The sequence goes on from CAXKVI010000001.1 coordinate 148,817,634, forward strand.
TAGTGTCAGCCACATAACGACAGCGCCATTCCATCCGGCATCAAATGGCCTCGCTGAACGCTTTGTACAAACGTTTAAGGCATCTGTTCGGAAAAATATCAATGCCGGCCTAACAATCAAGACCGCCGTTGTAAAGTATTTGACAACTTATCGTTTCACCCCAAATGCAAAAGGGAAAACACCAGCAGAACTTCTGCATGGCAGACCGGTTAGAACAATGTTAACTCAACTTTTTGAGACACCACCACAGAACAAACGTACAGACAACAACGCACACAAATTTCGGCGAAATCAAGCAATATATGCCCGAAATTATGCCAAGGGGGAAATATGGATCAAAGGAAACATAATCCATCCGATTGGTAAAATGATGTTTATGGTGCAAACCAAAAGCGGTAAGCTTAAGCGTCATATTAACCAACTCAAACCAAGATCGACCACAGATTGTGATAAACATTCATCGGGGTACAATGTTCGCTGCCGTTGACAGAGGCGCCTGAAGTATGGGTATCCTACAACCCACTTACACCTAGCTCTGAAAAGAACTTAGAAAACATCCAAGGTAATTCACCAAGTTCAGAGCAGCCGGTAAGTCAACCAAGCAATTCACAGAACGCATCACCGCAGCCTAACCGAAACCTATTAGACGAACATGCTGAAACACAAACGCCTGGTATTCGTAAAAGCAGTCGTCCGCGGCAACAGGTTAACCGTTTCACAGCCCCAGACTTTAGATCCAAATAAAATTGTAACTTGTATAAAAATTGTTTTAAAATAACATTGCAACTTAAGGGGGGGGATGTGATATGTATCTAAACAAATTTAAATGTACTAAAACGATTAAAACTTAACAACACTGACAGCAAGAACTGACATTGACAGTTCTTAACGCGGACATCTTTTTGGTCTTCTTCTGGATTTGACCGCCTAACGAAAGAGATACGTATAACATTACCCCCGTAATTTTCTGTATATTAATTAGATTTAAAAAAAAAAATTTAATAAAGTTATAGATATCAAATTCAACAGTTTTATTTGGTCTTAACAAACATAACAGTACCTATTTTATCTTTATCAGGTGTTGATATTTTTTGCCTTTTCGACCTTTGTGCTCCCCAGAGCCCCCAGATAAAAAATACTGGATCCGCCGTTTCCCTCTAATATATGCTTATATACAAACCTTCGTATATATATGCGTAAATATTTACAATAATATGTTTTTTGAGAAAAACTTTACCCACGCGCTGCAGGAACCAGACAAGCCGACATATGTTTCGATGATACTGGAATTACACCTCTTCATGGACTTTTCTTCCCGGCATTGTGAGAGTCGAACTCACAACACTGTAGTGACTTGTATGCTAGAAGGTCTAACACCTTAGGCCACTACCCAGCTTGAAGGTAAACCCTTCTCAGTGTCCATTTATGCATATATTTATACTTCCATATAGAACATTTCTTTAATTTCAATGCTAACTTATATGCAAGATTTGCGAATTTTTAGGACTTGGTGTGAAACCTATGAAAGAATTTTCTATGCTTAATGCACGAATATTTTTTCATTTAAACATTTAAACTCTTTGTTGCTTTTGACTTGTAGTCTATTGCTGTAAATACCGACGGTATTGTGAAGCAATTTTCGGGATTGTATAAAAATGTGTTTTTTGAGAAAAATTTACCCACGCGCTGCAGGAACCAGACAAGCTGGGTAGTGGCCTAAGGTGTTTGACCTTCTAGCATACAAGTCACTACAGTGTTGTGAGTTCGACTCTCACAATGCCGGGAAGAAAAGTCCATGAAGAGATGTAATTCCAGTATCATCGAAACATATGTCGGCTTGTCT